>JAJJKW010000206.1:0-152976 GCA_023805745.1 Isotricha sp. YL-2021b | reverse complement strand
GAATTTTATTAACAAAGTATAACCCTAGATATGTTTTAAACGTTCAAATGAAAAGCCTTTTAGAGAAGGTAGCAAAGAGCCACAAGACAAAGTTATTTAAAACTACTATTAGGGAGAGCGTAGCAATAAGAGAGGCAAGAATTACACACGCCGAGTTATTAGGCTACAATAACGGAAAATCTAACGCTCAAAAAGACTACAAAGCGTTTGTTAAAGAATTTATAGAAAGTGAGCTTAAATAATTATGCTTAACAACACCCTAGTAAAAATTAAAGACTATGACACCAAACAAACAAAAGAAAATCTATTTTGTCACTCTTTAACTATTGGTAACAAAGACGAAAAACAGTAATTAAATTAAAATCAAATAATAAAAACATTACAGATTCTTCAAATCCTTCAACATTATCTACTGAATTATTTTTAAGAACAAAATCATCATCTCTTTTAGGAAATATTAATTTTAATACAAAAGGCAATTCAACAATAACAATAAATAATATTCATACAAATAATAACATAAAATTAAGTAAATTTCAAACAATTTCAAAAAATATATCTTCATTTTCAAATACAAATCAAGTAAATAATTTTAATAAAGGAATGAATAATATAAAAAATAGAAATAATTCAAATCAAAAAGGAGATAAAGTTAATAAAAGTAATTTAGGTTTAAATAAAAGTAAAACTGAATTAAAAAATGACAATTATGAAAGTATAAATCAAATAGAAGAAGAAGATGAAGAAGATAAATATATTATGGAAGAAAATCCTGTAACAAATAAATTTACTCAAGATGATGATAATAATTTAATAAATTTATTAAAAAATCATTTTTTATTTGAAAATTTTACTGAAACAATTATAACTGAATTAGTAGAAAATTCAACAAGACTTCAATTAGATGAAAATATGATAATATTTAATGAAGGTGAAGAAGCAAATTCGTTTTATGTTTTAAAAAAAGGAAAAGTTAAATTATATGATAATAAAAGTTCTAAATTTTTGAATAATGAATATTTATCTTTTGGTGAAATGGGTTTAGTTAAAAAATCTATTAAAAGAAAATATTCTGCAATTACTCAATCTAGTGTTGAATTATATATTTTTGAAAAAGAATTTTATAATTTAAAAAAAGAATATAATGAAGATGAAGAAAAAAATAAAAAAGATATTTGTGATTCTTTTTTTGAAAAAGAAACAATTTTTCAAGGAATAACTGAAAGTGAAAAAAAATGTTTTATACAATTATGTAATATTAAAATAATGAATGAAGATAAAAATGTAGTATCTTTAAAGGATTATAATATTAATATGTTAACTTCTTTTTATTGTGAAAAAATATTTTTTATTTCTAAAGGAAATGTGAATATAATAAAAAAGTCAAAAAATAAAAATAGTATTCAAGAATTAATTTGTGAAAAAAGTAGTTTTGGTTTAGCTACAGTTTTATTTAAAAATAATTTAAAAAGATCAAATACTTCAATTTTAAAAAATAATCAGGATTATACAACTTTTGTTTGTAATTCAAAATATAATGAATTCTTATTTTTAAATGAAAAAGTATTAATTGAATGTTTTGGACTAAATTATAAAAGTTATTTATATAATTCATGTATTTTATATTCAATAAATTCAGATTATATATTTAAGAAAATAAAAAATTATTGTAATATTCCAAATGAAAGTGTTCATGAATTTTTTATTAAAATGAATCATAAACAAAATACATTAATTTTTCCAAAAGGAATTTCATCAGATAATAAATGTGTAATATTATTAGAAGGAAAATTATCAGGTTATAGAAATAAAACAAAAGAAGAAAAAGCAAAATTATTATTTAATGGAAAAAATTTATTTACTTTTGCTGAATTTGAAGAAGAAATAATGACAATAGAAGATTCAATAGTATTTGAAACAACAATAGATTTTTTTGAGAAATTTTTAGAAAAACAAAAATTACATTCAAAATCAATATCAATATTTTATAATATTTTAAATCATTTTCAAATTTTTCAAAATATTCATATAGAACAAGGAATTGATATAGTTAAACATGTTGAAGTAAAAACATATAAAGAAGATGATTCTATATTAGAAATTGCAGAAGATTGTGAAAAAATATATTTAATAGAATCTGGAACTGTTGCAGTTTATAGTTCAACAAATATCTTAAAAAAAATTTTAGAAAAAGGAAATTCATTCGGAGAATTTTTTATTTTAAATGAACAAAAATCAACATATAATTATATTGCTTATTCTGGAGAAGTGATAATTTATATTATTGAAAAAGATTATTTTATGGAATTATTATCTGAAACTTCAATCAATGAATATATTAGAGAAAAATTATGTCTTGAAGAAAATAATATTTCTTTAAATGATTTATATTATTTAACTTATTTAGGAAGAGGTCGTTTTGGTAATGTTTGTTTAGTTCATAATGAAATTTTTTTTTATGCAATTAAAGTAATTTCTAAATCTTTTGTACAAAGACAAAAATTTGGCGTAAAATATATTTTATTTGAAAAAAAAACATTAACTTCAATTGATCATCCTTTTTTATTAAAATTAATAACAACATTAAAAAATGACAATTGGATATTTTTCTTAATGGAATATATAACAGGAATGAATTTAGAAGAATATTTAAATCAAAGAAAAATGAAGAGAAATTTATTAGAATCTAAATTTTATGGAGCATCTCTTTTATTAGCAATAGATTATCTTCATAGAAAAAGAATAGTTCATAGAGATATTAAACCTTCAAATATTATGATTGATAAAAAAGGGTATATTAAAATAATTGATTTTGGAACTGCAAAAATATTAGAAGAAAAAGAAGAAAAAACAAAAACAATAATAGGAACACCAAATTATATTCCTCCAGAAATTTTATTAGGAAAAAATTATTCTTTTAGTTGTGATTATTGGTCAATTGGAGTAACAATATATTATATATATTATGGTATTTTACCTTTTGGAAATACTACTTATGAAATAATTGATACTTATAAAGAAATTATTGAAAAAGAAGTTACTTTTCCAGATAATAAAAATCCTGAGATAAATTCTTTAATAAATGCACTTTTAGATAAAAATGAAAATATGAGAGGTAAATATACAGATCTTAAAATTTTAAGAAATCATGATTTTTTTAAAGATATTAATTGGGATGCTTTATTAGCTTATAAAATTAAACCTCCTTTTGTTCCGAGTAAAGATCAAAGAATTAATGAAAGTAATTTAAATAATACAAGTTCACCTTTTGTTAATTTTATGAATAATGAAGGTAAGGAAAATAAAATTACTGTCACTTTAAAAACTGGAAATATGAATCAAATTAGTGATTTAACTGATTTTCCAAATAATTGGTTTGAAGATTTTTGATTTCTTTCTTTGTGTAAAATTAATTAAGTTTTTAAAATATAAATATTTAATGTATGTTGATTGTTAAAAAGTTTAATCATAAATAAGTGTTAATATTTTGTTATAATAAATTGTTCTTATATTTTCTTAATTTTTAAATTATTATGAATGAATACTTCAAATAATAAATATTTATTTAAAAATTGATAAATAATTTTAAAATGAAATATGAGTCAATCAGAGATTTAATTAATGATAAATATTTAAATGATGTATCTCTTAAAAGTAGATATAAATTAATGAAATTAAATAGACAAAATGAAAAAGAAGGATATGAAACAGGTGTTCATTGGAATAAAAATATTCCATATCCTTTAATTGATGAAGATATAAAATATAATCAGTATATTCAACATTCTTCATCAATAAATAACATTAATAAGGATAATTCAGAATTATTTTCCATAATTAATAAATCTGGAGTTAAAACAAAAATAAATAGTATTGAAAACTCTTCTATTAATAATAAATCTATTATAAGTTTAAAAAAAAATTGTTCTTATTATGATAATAATAAAACTATAAAAAATATTATTCCTAAATTATATAAGAAAAAAAAGAAAAAATCTATTAATATATTTACTAAAAATGCTCTTAGTTCTCAATATAAAGATGCAGTTTTTTCTTTGAGAAATATGAAAGAAATCAATTATACAAATTTGAATACTATATATAAATATGATAATAGAAATGAAAAAATAAGAATTTTTCCTTGTTTAACAGAAAAAAATAAAGAATTTTTAAGTGATGAGGAAAAAACAAATGGAAATATAGAAAAGAATATAAATTATTATTCAAGTGATAAAAAAAATAACAACATTCATTTCATAAAATTAAAAATTGAAAAAATGAATTCACAAACAAATAGAACAAGAAATAAAAATGAGAGTCAAAAAATACTTTTTAATAAAAATATAACATTAAATCCTTCAAAATCATATAGGATTGATTTTCATAATAATAAAAAGAAAATAAAAGAATGTGAATATTTGGATAAAAATCCAAATAAAACAAGTGCTTTTCCTAAATATTTATATTTTATGAATTATACTTATGATAATGGAATTAAAGGAATTAAAAAAACTCAAAAAAAAATGGATGATATTCAAAGATTAATAGGATTTAAATTTAATGAAATTAAGGGATACATAAATAAAAGTATTGATAAAACATCAAGGAATTTTGGTTAAAAATTTAATAAAATTATTTTATAGAAATATATATATAATAATAGGGTATAAAATTTGTTTTAGATTTTCTATATAAAAATTATAACATATAATATAAAAATATTATAAATTAATTATTTTAAAATATAACTTCAAGAATAATTTTAAACAAAAAAAAAAAAAAATTAAAAAAAATAAATATGGAAGAAGAAAGTAAAGAAACAATATTACAATCATATTTAAAAATAAATCCAATAAGAGCAAATCGTTCAGTTTCATTACAATCTCCATTTCAAAAAATATCAACAACTCAATCATCTACTAAAATAAAACATCAAAATAATTTAACTGAACTTCAATTAGAATATAAACCTAGAAGAAAAGTTATAATTAGACAAACAGAATTACCTTTAACTTCGGTTGGAAAATCTACTTTAGATATTAGTAAACCTTTTATTCCTCAAAAAAATAAAAATTTAATTCCTATTTCTTATTCTCAAGATATTAATAATAATAGTGATTTAGAATTTAAAACTAATTATATTTTAAAATATGCTCAAAATGCAGATTATTTTTATAAATTAAAAAAATGTAATAATATAATTAGAGAAGAAAAAAGAAGAAATTTTGATGAATTATATGCTAAAATACAAAAAAATATTGATACACAATCCAGAATGTTTTTCGATGATAAAAATTTTGAAAAAAATGAAGAAAAAGAAAATACTAATGTAATAAAAAATATAATATGTTTCCTTCATGATTATAATTCAAATATAAATAAATTTTGCCATTTTTTAGTAAATGAATTACGAAATGAAAAAGAAATAAATACAAAATTGTTTCAAAAATCATATGAACAAGATTTAAAATTAACATCAAAAACAAAAGAATTAGATGAATTAAATTCATATTTAAATAGATATGATGTATCATCAAAATTATATGTAAAAAAAGCAAAAGAAGCAACAATAGATGAAATAAAACATAAATATTATCAGAAAGAAAATTCTCATTTATTGTCAATATATAATTTACAAGAAGAGATAGAAGATTTAACAAATTTATTAGATAAAAATAAAGAATATTATAATAAATTTAAAGAAACAGAACAATTAGTAGAAGAAAAGAAAAGACAAAATGATCAAATGAGATTTGCATATAATAAAGAATTACATGAAAAAAATATTCAATTTGCAATTGAAAGAGATAAACAAGAAGAATTAATATTAAAAGTTCAAGAATTAGAAGAAACTATTTTAAAATATAAAGATGATACTGAAAAACATAAAAGAACAGAAATTGAATTACAAGCTCAAATTAAGAAATTACAAATGATTATTGAAGAAAAAATTGAAAGTATTGTTATGATGAATGAAGAATTAGAATATTTTATGAGAGAATATAATAAAGAAAAAATTAATCATGAAAATACTTTTCGAGCTTTACAAACTTTGGAAAATAGAGTTGTTAAAGAAAAAGAAGAAAGAGAAGAAAAAGAAAAAAAAGAAGAAGAAGAAAGAAAAAAAAGAGAAGAAGAAGAAAAAATTAAAAAAGAAGAAGAAGAAAAAAAGAAAAAAGAAGATGAAATTAAACAAAATGAAGAAAAAAAAGAAGAAGAAAAAAAAGAAGAAGTTAAAAAAGAAGATGAAAATAAACAAAATGAAGAAAAAAAAGAAGAAGAAAATAAACAAAATAAAGAAAAGGAAGAAGAAGAAAAAAAAGAATAAAAAAAAATAAATTTTAACTTATTTTATAAATCCGGAAAAATTATATACCATATTAAATTTTATATTTAATAATCTAACACATTAAAATAACAAACAATAAAAAAAAAATAAATTACTCAATGGTATTATTACTAAATATTTTTTTTTCTGTCCCGTAGGTAACACTTAGACTATCCTTACTATTTAATTTTAAAAATTTATTAAAATTTAAACTATTTAATAAATAAGAACTAGCATTATAATTTTGTCTAATTCTTTTAAATCTATTTTTTTGTTTCTTTTTTAATTTTTGCATTTTTGTAATAGTCTTATCATAATATAATAAATCAACAGTTGGACTTTCTCTTTCTAATTTTTTTTTTAATATTATTTTTTTATTATCTAATAAAAATTTTCTAAATTGAATTTCATTCATATTTTCTTTTTTTTCTTCATATTCATTTCCAAGAATTCTTTTTAAATAAAATTCAGTATCAAATCTATTTGAATATTTAAATGAAGGAATTTCATCTAAAGTTTGTTTTTTAATATTTGATGCTTTAGTTGAAGTATTTACATAATCTTTAAAAGTAAAAGATGTATTTGAAAATATATTATTTCTTTTTTTATCTTTTATATTTGAATTTTGCCTTGATGATTGTTCTAAAATATTTAATCTAATTTTATTCTTTTTTTGAAAAGTTATAACTGTTCTTACCTTATTTGGATTTAATCTTAAACTATTCATTGTCTTTTTATTTTTTATATTTTCATTTTCTTGTTTTAAAGGCGAAAAATTTATATTATATGTTTTCTCTCTTACAATAAATCTTGTTTTCGCACTATTTAATCTATTTTTTTTTCCAATTTCTGGTTTTTTTATGAAATCTTTAAATACAATTTCTTTTGGAGTTATATTATTTTTTACTTCTATTTTTTTTCTTTTTATTTCTTCACCATGAGTTTTTTCTGTATTTTTATATATTTCTATTAATCTATCAGTTATTAATTTTTCTCGAAATTTAATTTCACTTTCTAATTTTCTTTTTAAATCTGGAATTTTTTCAGAAATATCCATTAAAGTACTATGACTTATAGAAAAAACTATTGCTTCAGGAGAAACACAAATTGCTTCTACAAAATATCTATTTTCACAATATATATCTTTTAAACCTAAAATATCTTTATTTTGAATAATTGATATTTTATAATAATTTTTTTCTAAACCAATTATATTATTTGTTGGTTTAAATATCATTTTTTTTTTTTCTTTGATAATTTTACTTAATTCATTTGCAGAAATATTAGAATTTAATTGAAATATCCCTTCTTTAATAAAATATATTCTATCAACAATACTATATTGTTTAATTAAAGAATCACCATGACTAATAATATCTATTTTAAAATAATTGAAAATTTTTAAAAAAATTTCCCAATCTAATCCTTTAAATAAAGTAAAGGAATGAATAAAAAATAAATTTTCTCTTCTTTTCTTTTTTTCTACATCTAAAAAACAATTTTTATAAACTTCTCTTGATATAACTCCTAAAATACAATCATCAATACATATTATTGTTGAATTTCTTAATGTTTTTATATCTTTAATTAAAATAATTTCTTCTCCAAATATGTCCCCTTGAGTTTTTTTTTCAAATTCATAATAAGAATATATTATTATAGATTCTTCATGTTCATTTTCATTTCTTTTTTTATTATTATATAAATATGTATATTTTATATAATCTTCTACAGGACAAACATTTTTAATATTTCTATTTACAATATTTTCAATTATATATAAATAATATTCAATTATTTCTGTTATTTCACCTATTTTAAAATTTTGTATTTTCATTTGATAATAAGGTAAATTTTTCAAAAGAGCTTTTTTAATATAATTGATTGTTTTATTTATTTCATCTTCTGTTATATGGAAAATATTTTTATTTTTATTAATTGTTATTCTTAAAATTTCCTGTTCATTAATTAAATTTAATAAAATTAAATGTTTGAAATACATTAGAAAAGTACAATTAATTTTATTTTCTTTTGGTTGTAAAACTGATATATTTCCAGTAATAAGTATATAACATTTATTTCCTTTTTCACCATATCGATAAACAATAGAATTATCTTGTTTTTTTTCACTTTTAATTGAATTAGATAAATAAAATAAAATTTGTTCTATTCCTTGAATAACATTTATTGTTGTTAATAATTTATTAATTGAAGATAAATAAACTTTAATAATTAATATTTCTTCTTTTGTTCTTACTGATTGTGATAATATATAGTGTATTATTTGATAAGTTTGTTCATTAAATTCTATTAATAACTCTGGTCCTATTTTTTTCAAAGGATTAAATTCTGATAATTCTTCTGTTTTTTTTTTAATTGAAGTTGCTAAGTCTAAAATAGATTTTTCCATTTGAGAAGTACTTGTAATTAAATTAAAATTTTTAGTTTGGTTTATTTTTGATAAAATATCATCTTCCATATTTTTATTTTTAATAAAACCTCAATATTATTCAAAAATTTCAAAAATCACCTAAAAATATAAAAATAAAAAATTAATTATAAAAAATCCGAAATAAAATTAATAAAAAAATAAATAATACTTTCAGTTAATTTAAAAATAATTAAAAAAGTCAAAAAAATAAAAAGAATGGAGTCTTTAGGAATATCAAACGTAGGAGAAGTTTTAAGAGGAAATTCAACAATATCAGATAAAATAAAAAGTAGTACAAATTATGGAGAACCAGTTTGTCCTCCTCAAATGACAAGTTCATTAAAAAATTATCAAACAAATAAAGGAAATAATCAAATGGATTTAAAACAAGAAAATATTAGAATAAATCATTTATACATTAATAATGAAATATATATTAATTCTTTAGATGAATATAGATATAAATATTGTGAATATGGTGATTATGATTTAATGAAAGGAAATCAATATTTAACTTTAGAAGAAAAAAAAAAAGCTTATATTGGAGAAGAAGATAAAATTTATTGTGGAAGATTTCCTCATTTAAATTATTGTGGTTGTAAATTTCCTTGTTCAATTATGTTAGATAAAATTCATCCAATTGAAATTATAGATAATATTTATTGTGGTCCTATTGAATGTGCTTATAAAACTAAAGAATTACTTCATTTAAAAATAAATTATATTTTAAATGTTTCTTGTATTACCTATAGAAAAAGAATAAAATATTTTAAATATTATGATATTTATATTAATGATAATAATACTGAAAATGCTATTAAATTTTTTAAAATTACTAATAGATTTATTGATGAAGCTATTACTTCAGGAGGAAAAATTTTAATTCATAGTGAAAATGGTCAAAGTAGATGTTTTGTTTTTGTTTTAGCTTATTTAATTGGAAGAAAAGGTTTTAAATTTTCTGCTGCTTATGAAATTATTAAACAAAAATTTAGATTTGCTGAACCTAATGATAACTTCTTAACTCAATTGAAACATTATGATTTAGAAGTTAATGTGTAAAAAAATATAAAAATAATAAAATTTATTTTTTTTGTTTTTTTTTTTAAATTTTTATTTTTTTAATTTCATTTAATATTGGATATTTCCAGAACTCCTTAAATTTGAAATTGATTAAAATAGGTAAAAAATGTTTGAAATAATTTGGCATAAATTTCCCTATTATTAATTGTATAATAATATAGAAGTGAAATATATTCGTTTTAAACAAATATTAAATAAATAATATGAAAATAATAAATGTCTAATGTGTTAAAATATTATTTATCTTTTGAGATTCTATTTTTAATTATTATTTTTAATATTAAAATATTTCAAATAAATGATAAATATTTTCTTTTTTAATTAAATAAATTTATTTACACCATAATAATTCTTGAATAATAATCATTTTCAATATTTCAAATTAATTTAATTTTCATTAAATTAGTCTAATCTAATTAATAGATAATGTGAATTTAAAGAATATTCAAATGTTAGACATTAAATATTGTTTTTACAATGATAAAAAAAAATTTTTCTTTCTCTTTTTTTTTTGATAACATTGTATAATTAAAATAAATGTAAATCTTTTTTGTTTATTATTTTTATTATAATTTAAGCAATAAATTTATAATAACTAATTTTTATTTTATATTTTATATTTTATAATTAAAAACCTAATTCTCAATTCAATAAATGATTTAAATAAAATAATAAAAGAATAAGTTATAAATGTTTGTAAGTAATTTTGATTATATTTCACCAGATATAACTTTATTTTATGAAGGTTCAAATAAACATTCTTCTATATTTTCTGGAGTTCTTTCATTATTTTTAACAATATTTGCAGTTACTTTTGGATATTATCTCTCAATAGATTTTTTATTTCATAAAAATCCAATATCATTTTATTATAGAAAAGCAAATAGAGATCTTCCAGAAGTTTATTTAAATTCAGAGAATCTTTTTCATTATATAACTTTAATAAATAGTGATGAAGAATATTTTAATGATACACAAGGATATACCCAAATTATAGGTTATCAAGATTTAAATCCAAATAATATTTCAAGTCTTGATACTTTGGAAAATTCAACATATTGGATTTATGAAGAATGTCAAGAAGATGATTATTCTCAATATATTGATATATTATCAGATAGAGAAAAAGAATATTTATTAAATTCTTTTTGTATTTCAAAAATGAATAGAACTGGAATTGTATATACTAAATATGATAAAGAATTTGAATATCCAATTACAGCTCATGGAACAACTACAGATAAAAACGTTAATTATGGTATTTTAATTGGACCTTGTGTAAATAACTCTGAAAATAATAATATATGTAAATCCTCAACAGAAATAACTAATTATGCAAATTATAAAACAATAACTTTTCATTATTTTAATTTTTATATTGATGTAAGTGATTATAAAAATCCTATTAAATATTATGGAAAAAATGATTCTTCATTAATTTATATATCAGGATATATTAATTTATATATTGAAAATTTTTATCCTGTTGAAGTAAAAACAAATGATGGAGTAATTTTTGATAATGAATTAATTAAAACTGCATATCATTTTTCAGAAAGAGGTTCAAAATTTATTTCAAATAGAGATTATTTTACAGGATTTATTATTCAATTTCAAAATTTAGGAGAATGTTATGATAGAACTTATAAAAAATTACAAGATATTGCAGGAGGAATTGATGGTATTATTCAAACTTTTATTTTATTTTGTCAATTTTTAAATTCTTTTTTCTATCATGATTATCAAGTTATAAATGATTTTAATAAAATTTTAGAAGAAAAAGTAACAAAAATTAGAATTGCTACTTTAAATACTATGAAAAATAATTCTTTTACTGGAGGAACTACAATAAAAAAAAAAAAAATAAATAAATTACAAGAATCTAATTTAAATTTTCTTGAACATTCTCCATCAATTAATCCTAATTCTGTTAATGCTACTGATAAAAATATTAAAATTAATACTTTTATTAAAGTTAATGAAACTAAAATTTCACATGAAATTGGGGATTATAATCAAAAATTAACTTCTAATTTTAAATTAATTTCTTGTTGTCAATATTTTTGTAATCAATTTCATTGTCGTAAAAAAAATATATATATTAGAAATATTGAAGCTATGAGAGAGGAATTGTTAAGTGAAAAAAGAATGTTTAAAAATTATTTTTATATTAAAAATTTAAAAGAAAAAGTATATTTGGGAAATAATAATTCAAATAATGTCGAACCACTTTCTAATATGAAATCCTTAAAATCTTTAAAAATACCTCTTTATAATAATTTAAATTTTCTATAAAATTTTAGGATTAAAAGAATAGGTTTTTTGTTGATTTTGTTAAGTTGAAAAAAATATTAGTGTAAATAGATTGAAATTTCTTGAAATTTTATAAAATAAATAAAGAATAAAAAATAACAGACTTTTTTTAAAAATGAAAATTTTTAAAAATTAATTTATTAATTTCCCTTTTTCTTAAAAAATAAGTTTTATTTTATTATTTTTAAATAAAATTCCAGTAAATATTAAAAATATTTATTAAAAGGGTTCCTTGAAAAAAGAGTAAATATTTTTTTATTTTAGTTATCTTTTTTTTGAGTTAAAATATTACTCATTAATTTATTAATTTTTTTATTTTATAATTTATTATTAAGACATATTCAATAATTTATTTTGATTAAAATTATCATTAGAATGGATAATATTTTCTTTTATCATATAATCACCAATTTTTTTTTTAACTTATTTATTAATAAGTGAAATATTAATTTTATAAATATTAAAAGGACTTTTTTTTAAAAATAATCTTTATTTTTTAAAAATTTATGTTTAAATATTCTGTTTTTTAATAATTATTAATTAAAAGAAATCATTTAGTGTTATTGTCAATTAAATGAATAATCAAAATTTCTTTTTATCAACTGATTTTCTAGAAGAAACAATTTATGAAGAATTAGAAAAAAGTTATGAAAATGTTCAACAATTATTAGATATATTACAAAAAAATTTAATTATATTTCAACAAAAAGAACCTAAAATCGAATATAATAAAATAGAAAATTCATTTAAAAATAATATTCATCGAAACTTAAATTGTAAGAGAGGAAGACCAAAAAAAAATATAAGCAATAATAATTCACGTATTCATTCTAAAATGTCTTTTGATAATCTTTGTCAAAAATTAAAAGTTTTATATCATCATTTTCTAACAAATTTAGTAAATGATTTTATAAAAACTTCTTATAAAGGATTTCAAAAAGTTAGAATAAGAAAAATTTCAAGTGAAATAACTCAGAATGTGACAAAAAATTATAATTTAAAATTAGCAAAATGTAATTTAAAAGAATTTTTTTCTAATCAAATTAGTAATAAATACAAAAGATATACAAGAAAGAAAAATGAAGAAAATATAAATAAATTGTGTTTTTTTAAACCGAAAATTAAGGAATTATTTATGATGAATTATTTTGATGTATATAAAAATCTTTTCATTTATGGTGATAGATCAGAACTTAAATATAAATATGGTATTCATGATAAAACTTTATTATTCAATGATTGTGTTAATATATTAAAGAAAAAAGAATCAGAAGAATATATAGATAAATTAGATAATATTGCAAAAGGAAAATTTATGGAATTATTAGAAAATGGTAAAAAATTAAATAATAATTTTAATTCTGAATCTTCTACAGAATACATCAACCAGTAAAAATAAGAGGAATTGTATTTTAAATTTATTTCAAAATTATTATTTTTTCTTTATTTATTAATTACGTCATTAATTATTTAAGGGTTATCCTAAAATTTTCAAAGTGTATAAGAATATATTTAATTAATATTAAATTTGAAATAATATGAATGGCACATTAATATTTTTTCAAACATAATAAAAAAGAACTATAATTATATGATATTAATTTAATAAAAAAATTAAAAAAAATAAAAAATTTCTCCATTTCCAAAAATTTATTAAAGCTTAAAAAAACCATAATTTATTTAATAAAAAAAAAATTAAAAAAAAAACAATTAAAAAAATAAAAAAAAAATAAAAAAACATCATTGGTAACTTCATTCAAAAAAAAATAAAAATCCAATCAAACCAATATAAAAGTGAAAAAAAAAACATAAAATATAAAAAAAACAAAAAAAAAAAAAATGAAAGAATCTTATGAACACAAGCTTTACAAACACTGTGAAGAAAAAGATGCAGATGCAGTAGCATGGGCGTTTGTAAACAAAGAAAAGATGGTCAAATTCCCATTTAAATTCCCTTCTCTCCTTCCAAACGAGCTCAGAGCCAACATCTTATATGCAGGATTATGTCACTCTGACGTATTAACAGTTCGTGAATTATGGGGACCAGCAATTTTCCCTTTAGCACCAGGTCATGAAATAGTCGCCGAAGTATCAGAAGTAGGTTCCGAAGTGAAAGACTATAAAAAAGGAGATTTAGTCGGTTTCGGAACTATGAGAGATTGTTGTCATAAATGCAAATATTGCAAAGCTGGTGATGAAGAACTTTGCAGTGGATGTGAAGAACCTTTCACTTATGGTTTCCATTGGGGTGGTTATGCTACTGCTATTCAACAACCTGCTGAATTTTTCTTCCATTTACCTAAAGAATTCCAAATTAATAAAGGTGCACCCTTATTCTGTGCTGGAGCCACAACATATAGACCAATGTCTCTTTATTTAAAGCCAGGTATGAATACTGCTGTTATTGGTTTTGGTGGTTTAGGTCATTTAGCAGTTCAATTTTTAAAGAAATTAGGACATGAAGTTTCAGTATTTACAACGAGTAATAATAAGGAAAAATTAATTAAGGAATTAGGAGGTGATCATATAATTATATCAACAGATGCGAAACAAATGGAAGATGCTAAAAATAAATTTGATTTTATTATTAATACAGTTCCTACTGCAAAAGGTTTTGATAAATATTTTGCTACTGTTGCTAAAGGAGGTTATTTCGTTCAAGTAGGACAACCTGCTCTTGATGATTCTAGTATTGGATGCACTTGCTGGGATCTTGTTGTTAAGGAAGTTAAGTTAGTAGGGTCTTGTGTTGCTCCCAGACATACTATAAAGGATATGGTTAAAATTTGCTGTGAGAAAAATGTTTATCCTATGGTTGAAGAATTTTCTTTTGATGATTTTCCTAAAGCTTTTGAAAAATTGGAAAAAGGAAAACCACAGTTTAGATGTGTTGTTAATTGCGGGGATTATGCTAAAAAACATGGTTTGTTTAAATAAGGTTTTTTAAATTTTTTTTTGGGGTTTATTTTAATCTTTTTTAATATTTAAAGAATTTTTAAGCTTTAATTATTTTTTATTATTTTAATTTATTGTTTTTTTTTTTAGGAATTATAATTAAAAAGTAAATAATATCTAATATTTATTTATAGTTTTTTTTCAATTTTTTTGATTTTTTTTAAAAAATTTATCTTATTATTTTATCTGTAATTACTAGGCAAAATATATCAGGGATTATATTTTTTATTTCATTTAATTTATCAGAAGAAACATTTAATTCTTTTTTTTCTATTCCATTTTTAATAAGTTCATTTATTGCCTTTTCATCATATTTAATTATATTTTTATCTGTTTTTTGTAAAACAAAACTTTTTAATTTTTCAATAACCTCTTTTCCATAATTTTTTTCTAATTCTTTTTTCTTTTTTTTAATTTCTTCAATATCTTTAGGTAATAATAAATTAATTTTATATAAATCAAGATTACTTCCTAACATAGATTCTTTTTCACTTATATTATTATTATCTCTTTCTTCTTGATTTTCAACAACTTCATTATTTTCTATAGTATTTAGATTAGGAGTTTCTTCTTCTTCTCCATTTATAAAACTTGATAACATATTCATATATCTATTAACATTATAAAATTCTTCTTTTTTTTTTGTATTATTATGTATTTCATTTTTATTTTCATTTGCATTTTTCATATAATTTTTTAAATCTTCGAATGTTTTTTTATCCGATTCAGAAGTATTTTTTTTTTCTAAAGAATTTTGGAATGAATCGTTTGATTGTTTATTTATAAAATCTTTTAATTCTTTCTTATCTTTTTTATCTTTTAATAAATTAACTTCTTTATCGCTATTACTTTTATTTTCATTGAAATTAATATTTGTATTTATTTTCTTAATTTCTGGAGTTTCTTTTTGATTAGATTCACTAGTTTTAGATAAATTTTGTGTATTTGTTTTTTGTATTTTTGTAGGATTAGCATTTTGAATTTTAATTCGTTTTTTTTCCTTTTTTTTCATAATCTAAAAAAATTAAAAAAATAAAAATTTACAAAATCTCTAATAAACTTTTCTGAAAAATTTTTATCATATTCAACTTCTTTTAAAAGAACAACCATTCTATTTTTCATAATAGGGAATCCTAAAATAGATTTAATATCAGGTCTTTTATTAGGATCAACATCTAAAAGATGATAAATTAAATTTTTTAAATCATGGGTATAATTTTTTGAATTTAATTTGCTATATTGTCCTTTCATAATTTTAATCATTAATTTAGGTAAAGAAGAAGCATCAAAAGGATATTTTAAAGCAACTAATTCATATAATAGAACACCTAAAGACCAAATATCACTTTTAAAAGAATAAGGTTGATTTTGAACAATTTCTGGAGAAATATAATAAGGAGTTCCTATAAATGTAACTGCTTTTTCCCAAGTTGTATTTAAATTTTTAGAAATACCAAAATCACCTAATTTAACCATTGAACTTTTTGTTAAAAATACATTTTGTGGTTTTATATCTCTATGTAATATTTTATTTTTCTGTATATGATACACTGCTAAACATATTTGAGTAAACCAATCTAAAATTTGTTCTTCTGGAAAATTTTTTTTTTCTTGAATTTGCTGTTTTATTTTTCTTGATAAATCTTCCCCATCTGCATATTCTGTTATTATATTTAATGTTGTTTTTGGCTTTTTTGCTATAAAAACTTCTTTCAATTTTATTATGTTTGGATGATCTAATTTTTTTAATATTCTTGCTTCTTGTAATGCTTCTTTTTTTTGCTTTTCATTTAATATATTTATATCTATTGTTTTCATTGCATAAAATTTCTTTGATATGTTTGCTCGTACTAAATATACTTTTCCATAAGAACCTTCACCTAAAAATGATTGATATTTATATGTTTCCATTGTTGGGTTTTTCTTTTTATTCTCCATTTTTAAAAAAATCTAAAAATAATAAAAAATTAAAACAACAATTAAACAAACACAAAAAAAAAATATAAGAATAAATAAAAAATAAAAAAAAACTATAAAAAACTCAATAAAAAAAATTTCAAAAATACAATTAAAAAAAAAACCTATTCTAAATTAACTCCAAAAAAGCAAATAACCGCCGTAATATCATCAATATTTTGTCTAATTTGTGGTCTATTAGCAACATTCCCTCCATCTTTATTTTGATTTCCATCTTTTTCCTTATCTTTACTGCTCATTTTTTCAAGAATAATTTTTTCTTTATAAATATTAATAAGTTCCCACCTATTTCTACATTCCTGGACTAATTCCTCAACAATCCTTTGTCTTTGCCAGGTAATTTCTTTTTCAATTTTTTCGAAGACATACCCAACTACTTCAGGACTATTCATAACATCCCAAACACCATCACTTCCAATGATAATAAAGCAATCATTTTCCTCTAATAACTTATAGCTAATTTCTGGTATAGAAGAGACACCAACAGTATGTCCAAAAACATCACCTAAGCTTCTACTAACAGCTAAACCGGGCCCATCATCATTTTTACTATAAACTCTAAAAGGTCCTAATCCATGTTCTCTTTCTACTGCAACGTAACCTCCATTTTTCTCTATCCTCTCCTTTTCGTCTGGACGATTTGCTTTGTGATCTATACTCATTTGATATACTATTTTTTGACCTTGTTGATTGTGACCTATCACTGCACGAGAATCTCCTAAGTTTATTATGAAGGAATGGTTATTCACTATTAAAATACATATTGCGCATGTGCCACTACGGTCAAAGTCGTTTGATTTTTTTTTAAATTTTTTCTGGATTGAGGTAAAGAGCTTTTGAAAAAATTTTTCGGCTTCTTTTCGCTCTTGCATTTTTTGAAGAGTTTCTTTTGATTTTACCAATTGCTTGTGGATCTCGTCTCTGGCATAGGCAGAAGCTTCACGACCTTTTATTCCATGACCGTCGTATACTGCAAAGTAAAATATGTTTGGACCCAGTTCTCGGGAAATTATGTCAAAGGTGTCTTGACCTGCTTGGTCTGCGTCCTTTTTTAAGCCGTCTTTTGTAAAGCCAAATATGTGTTGTCTAATTTATATTTTATAGTTTATATATATTTTTTTTTTGGTTTTTTTTTTAAAAGGTTTTTTATTATTTATTTTTTTTACTGGTCGTCTTGAGCGTTTTTTATTTTGGGCTTTTTTGAATCTGATTTTGAAAGTATATTTGCTACTTGTCCCATTTTTTTATTGAATTTAATTTTTATAAATTTTAATCATTTTTATAATTTATTTTTAATAAGTAAATTTTTTTTTTTGATTTTTTAATTTTCTAATTTCTTTTAAGTTCAAGTTAATTTTGTAATTTATAAAAAATAATTTGATATAAAATTTATAATAAATAAATATTGTTTCCTAATTTATAAATTTATGCATTAATAATAAAATAAATAATAATAATTTTTACTTATTAATAATAAATGAAATTAAAAAAATATTATCTTTTTATTTTATTTATTATAAAATTATCATCATCAGTTTTTTATATAAATTTTAAAAAAGAAGAACCGGACCAGAAAAAAACATTTTTAGAAAATTTTTATGAAAATCATGTAGTAACAAATGATATAACTTTTGGAACACCAGAACAAAAAATTCCATTATATATTAAATTTGAGGTATTTTCATTATATGTTTCATCAACAATAATAGAAGGAAATTTTCCAAAATATGATTCTTCAAAATCAAAAACATATAAATTATTAGAAAAAAGAAAATATAGTATTCAACCATTTTCAAATGCACAAAATGTAATTGATACAATAAAAATAAATAATAAAGAAATTATAAATTATAATTTTATAGTAGCAGAAGAATTAAAAATAAATGAAAGTGGAGTTTTTGGTTTATTGCCAAATCCAAATAATGATAAATTATTAAATAATACAAATATATTAAAACAATTAAAAAAATTAGAAATAACAAATTCATATGCATTTACTTTAAATTATACTGATGGAGATAATGGTCAAATAATAATAGGAGATTATCCTGAAAATTATAATCCAATATATTTTAAAGATGATTTTATGGGAGTAAATGTGAATGTAAGAAAAGAAGATGATTTTCATTGGGATATAGAATTTGATAAAATAAGTTATAATAATATAAGTTTACCAAGTTTTGTTTATTATGCAGAATTTGAAATAGAATTTAATTTAGTTTTAGGTTCTCCTAAATTTGCAGAATATTTAGAAAAAGGATTTTTTAATGCTAAAATGAGAGATGATAAAGCAAAATGTTATAAAAAAAATGAATATCATAAAAGTACTTATACTAGTTATAATTATTATTATTGTGATTTAAATGTTAATATTAGTCAACTTGGAAATATTAGTTTTGTTTTACAAAGTTTAGGCGAACCTATTGTTTTTACTCCTGAAGAATTATTTAAAGTTGAAGGAGATAAAAAATATTTTCAATTTATTTTCAGTACTGGTAATCTTTATAGATGGAAATTAGGAAATCTTTTTTTAAAAAAATATAAAACTTTACTTTTTGATTTAGATAAAAAAATTATTGGAAGATATTCTATGAAAACAGATCCTAAAAAGAAAAAAGAAGGAAGTGATAAAGAAAAGAAAACAAAAATATATACCTGGCTCTTTATTACAATATTAATTATTATTTGTATTTGTTTAGCATTTTATGCTAGTAAATTAATTAAAAGAATTAATAAAAAACCAAGAAAAAATGTTTTAGTTGATAATTATGATTATACAACTATTAATAAAATATAAGAAATCAATATTTAAATAAAATTGAATATTTTCATTAATAGAATCCAATACTTAAAAATTAAAACCGATTAAATAAATTATTTAATTAAATTTAAATAACATTATTATAAATAAAATGTTTCAAGAAAAATATAATCAACCAAATGTTGCTCAAAGTACAGTTTTTATTCATGATAATTATTTAAATGATGAATCATGTAATAGAATACAAAAAATAATAAGAAATAATTTTTTTTCAAAAATAAATAAAGCAGCTTTAAATCAAAATCAACCAGTATTAATAAAAAAAAGAGAAAGTTTAATTGGAATTCCTCAAATAAAAAAAAAAGTTATATCAGAAAATCCTGAAGAAAATCTTCATATAAAACAAATAAATTTTAGTAATAAAATAAGGAAAAATAATTATGATAGAATTGAAAAATATAAAAGAATAAAAAATAATTTTATTTCAATGAGTTCAAATGATATAATTAATGTTCCTCATAATTATGATGATTATAAACAAGAATTAGAAAATTATGCTAAAGGTTCTAGAAAAATGCAATTACCAAAATTAGATAAAAAACCAATTAAAGATAGATATGAAATGAAATATGAACCAAATTATATTGATAATGTTGAAAAATTATTTATTAATCCTTATTTAGTTAGTGATGATGAATTATATACTGATTATATTGAAAATAAAAAATCAAAAATACCGTTTAATTTTATTATATAAATATATATTTTTTTATTATTTTGTTATTTTAAATCAACTTATAAAATAATTCAAATAATATAATTTTAATCATAAAATATAAGAAATGGGAGTTTGTTGTGTTTCTCAAAGTATGGATCCTAAATCAATGGTTGATATGTCAAATATAGAAAAAATAAAACCTTTAAATCAAAATATAAATAATAATTTTAATAAAAAAGAAAATAAACAACAAGAAAATAATAAATATTTAAAAGAAAATCCCAAAAAAGAAAATATTAATGACAATAAAAAGACAAATAATAATAATATAATAAACAATAATGAAAATAAAGTAGATACTTATGAAGGAAAAAAAGAAAAAATAACATATAAAAATATTAATAATGACAATTCTCCTGTAAATGCAGAAAAACAAACAAATAATAATTCTCATTTATCTGATAATAAAACAATGTCAAAACAAAATTCTCAAAATAAAAAAATAGAAGAAAAAATTATTGGAAAAAAGAAAAAAAATAAAAATGAAATTAATATAGTTTTTTTAGGAGATCCTAATACAGGAAAATCATGTTTTGTAATTAAATTTGTTGAAAATGTTTTTGAAAAATTATATATTCCAACTTTAGGTTCTGAATTAAAAAAAAAAATTGTTTCATATAATACTCATAAATATCAATTAAATTTTATAGTTACTTCTGGAAATGATTATAAAGATGATTATACTGAATTTTATAATAATGCAGATTTTTTTTTAGTATTTTATGATATTACAAATCAAAAAAGTTTTGATAATATGAAATCAATTATTCAAAAAGAGATTTTAACTTATTTATTTATTTATAAAGATGGAACTTCAAATATTATTTTAATTGGAAATAAAATTGATTTGGAAAATGAAAGAAAAGTTAAAATTGAAGAAATAGAAAAATATTCAAAAGAAAATAAATTTATTTATTATGAAATTTCTATTAAAACAAATAAAAATATTAATAATATGATGAATACTTTATTAAAATCTTTCGATACAATATCTTACTCTGAATAATAATAAACAATTAATAAATTTATAATTTAGTTTTGTATATAGGGATATTTTTATGAAAATTTATAATATAGATTATTTTTTACAATGTTTTTCAATTTGTTTAGAGTATTTTTAAAAAAATTAGGATAAAAATTGAAATACATTTATTTACTTGATTTAATCTTTGTAAAATTAATTATTATAAAATATAGTATGAAAAAGTTTTTTTATTTTTTATATAATAAAAATAAATCCAAAATTATAGTTCAATATTTTTTTAAATAATATATATATTAAACAATTTTAAAATTTAAAAGAAAATGGAAAATAAATTAATTTTATCAACATCAAATTCAAAAATTAGAATAAAAATAAATGCAAAACCAAAAGAGAAAAAATCTTATATATCAAAAATAAATAAAAAATTATTTCAACCAATAAGCTATTTAAATATAAAACAAAATAGTTTAAAACAATTAAAAAAATTAAATATATCAAATGAAGGTTCACATAAAATTTTAAACACAACATCAAAATTTGAAAATAAAAGAGATAAAACACCAATTAAAACAAGAATATCTCATCAAATAATTAATTGTAAAACACCCAATAAAATTTCAAATAAAAAAAATAATTTATCATTAAATAATATTATAGGAAATGCTTATTTTAATTTTAATGAAAATCATAATTTAAATTGTAGAAAATTTAATTTTGAAAAAATTAGAAATAAAACTCCTATTATGTCAAATAATTCTGTGGATGGTTTAATTAATTCTTTTAATCAAAATAATAATATAGATGATGGAAAATATTTTTATACTAATAATGACCAAATGAAAATTATTCGTTCTTTAAAAAAAGAGTTAAAATCTAAAAATGAAGAAAATTCAAAATTAAAAAAAGATTTAATATTCTTTTCTAAAGATAATTTATATACAAGATATAGTGAATTGAAAATTGAAAATGATATTTTAAATCAAGAAATAAATAAAATAAAAGGAATTTTAAAAAATAAAAAAATTGAATTTATTGATAAAAGAGAAATTGAAATATATAAAGAAAAAAAAGAATCTTATGAAATTGATAAAGAATTAATTGAACAACAAAAAAATATGATAAATAATTTAAATAAAATAAATGAACAATTAAAAAAAGATTTAGAAAAAGAGAAAAATAATAAAAATAATAATGATAATAATAATCAAATAATTGAATCATTTAAAAAAGAAATTGAAAATTTTAAACAAATAATAGAAACAAATGAGCAAAACAAAAATTCTTTAAATGAAAAAATTAATCAATTAAAAGAAGAAAATAAAGAAAAAAATAATATTGAAAATTTATATAATGAACTAAAAAAAGAGAATGAACAATTAAAAGAAGAAAGAGAGAAATTAAAAGTAACAGAGGAAGATAATAATTTGTTAAAAAGAAAATTAAATATATTTCAAAATATAGAGAAAGAAAATGAAGAATATCAATTAAAACTTGAAGAATTAAAAAATGAGAATGAAAACAAAAATAAACAAAATAAATTTAATGAAAATATTTTGGAAATTGAATCTAAATTAAATGAAAATATAATAGAAGGAAAAAAAGTTAAAAATGAATTATCTATTGAAATAATAGATAATTTTAATTTAGAAGGAATAAAAAAAATAAGTAGCAATATATTAGAAAAATGTTTAATTGAAAATTTTGAAATTGAAAGAAAAAGCAATAATAAAGAATTAATAGAAAATGGAAATAACAAAGAAAATTCTTTTCTAATATCAGATAGAGAAAATAGAAATGAAGAAGAAATAATTAATAAAAATGGTTTTGAATCTGATGATGATTTAGAAGAAACAAAAGAAAATATAAATTTAAAAGAGAATAAAAAAAAAAAACCTGAAGAAAATAAAATAATAAATAATGAAAATGATGGGAATGATTATTTTAATAGTGATAATGATATAATTGATGAAGGCTCATTAAAAAATGAAAAAGAAGAAAATGATAATTTAGTTGAAGAAGAAAAAAAAAATGAAAATATAGAAAATAATAATTCAGAAATACCATTAAAAAAAAATATAGAAAACAATAATTTAGATGTATCATTGGAAAAAAATAATGAAAATATTGAAAACAATAATTCATATATATCATTAGAAAAAAAAAATGAAAATTTAAAAAACAATAATTCAGATATCTCATTAGAAAAAAAAAATGAAAATATAAGTTTAGAAAAAGAAAATGAAAATCTAGAAGAAAAAAAAAGTGAAAATAATAATAAATTACAAAAAAAAAAAAGTCTATTTTCATCACAAGAAAAAAGTAAAAGTGAAGACGAAAATAAAATAAGTATTTCAGAAAATAATGAAGATGAAGAAGAAAAATTAAAATTAATTCATGATGTTGCAATTGCTTTTGTAGAAGAAACTTTTCAAAATGTTTTACAAAATCATAAAAAAAATATTTAAAAAAATTAATTTGTAATCTTATTATTGTTTATATGTATAATAGAAAAAGCTTTTTGTTATATTTAAAATATTTTAATTATTTTTTAATAAAAATGGATAAAGAAAATATATTTGATTTGAATGAGCTTTTTAGCCTACATTATAATTTTGATAAATTAAAAAATATTTTGGAGGATATTTTAAAAAAACAAAATGAAACTGAAAAAAAAATAAAAAATCAAGAGTTAATTATTCAAAATTTATTTAATAAACAATATAATTCACCAAGAACTGAAGAAAATTTAAGTAATAAAACAGATGATTTTCAGAAAGAAATAATAAAAGAAAATAAAATAGAAAAAGAAAAAAAACAAGAGCAAGAAAAGAATTTATCAAATACTTCATTAAGAAATAATCAAAATAATTTAAATTCTCTACAAACTTATGATTCAACAGTTAATAAAATTAAAGTTAAAAGTAATACAATAGAAACTAACAATAAACCAGAAATTAGTTTAGATAATAAATTATACGAAGAATTAAATAATAAAATTAAAAAATTGGAAGAAAATCAAAATCTATTTGATAAATCTTTTCAATCAATTAAAAACAATCAAGATAATTTTAAATTAGAAAATAATGAAATACAGTCTAAAATTCAAGATCTTTTTGAAAATATTGAAAATATGAATGTTAAAATTTCTGGTTTAAATATTTATGATGCTTTAAAAAATTTAAAAAGTGATGAAGGTAAAATTGACATTAGTAAAACATTAATAGAAAATCTAGAAAAAAAAGTTTTTCAAAAATTTGGTTTTGTTGATAATAAACTCAAAACAAATGAAAGTGAAATTTTTTCAATAAAAAATGATATTTTTAATATTAAAAATAATATAGAAAAATTAAATAAAAATATTGAATTGTTTCAAAACGAAATTTCAAATCAAAAAACTGAAATAAATAAAACAAAGCAAGACTTAGAATCAAATTTAAATAATAATATAAATAAAAAATATAGTAATTTAGAAGAAGAAACAAAAAAATTAAAAAAAGAAATTGAAAGTTTAAATATCAAAGATATTGAAAATGAAAATCAAAGTCTTAAAACAGAAAATGAGAATATTACCAATAATAATTTTAATAAAATAAATCAAAAAATTCAATCACTTTCTAAAAAATTAGATAATATTTCAGAAACAGAAATTCAAAAAATAGATGAAAAAATAGAAAATATAAATAAAGAGTTAAAATTATTTATTAATATTGATGTTTTTCAAAAAGAAAAAGATAGATTATCTCAATTAACTGGAAAAACTAATAATCTTTTAGATGAATTTGAAATTGTAAAAACAAATGTAAATCAAAATACAAGTTCAATAAGACTTTTTACAAATACTTTAGAAAAACTAAATTCTCAAGTTATAGAAGGTAAAGATAATTTTTTAAATTCAACTTCTGAAAAAAAACTAAGTAAATTGAATAAAGAATTAAATGATAAATATTTAGATATGAAAACATTTAATTCTTTTATTTCAATCTATAAAAAAGATATGGAAAAAATAAAAAAAGAACATGATGATATTCAAAAAATATTTAATGATGTATATGAAACTTTAAAAACAAAAGTTGATATTAATGAACATAAAAATTCAAAAGAATATTTAACTAATATAATAGAAGAAATAAGTGGTAAATTAGAGAAGAAATATTTTGAAAAATATGAAATAAATAAAATGATAAGAAATATACAAAATCAAATTAAATTAATATTAGATACAATTCCAAAAGAAAAAGAAAAATATAATACAACTTCAAATAATTGGTTATTAGCAAATAAGCCTTTAGGTTTTTATTGTGCTTCTTGTGAAAATTATATAGGAGATATTTCCACTGAAAATTCTAATTATTATCAAAACAATAATAATCCAATAAATTTAAAAGACAATCTGAATGGATATAGAATTGGAAATGGTTTCAGTAGAATTTTATCAAGATTAAAAGTTGGGGAACAAAAAAATGAAACTATTAATAATAATAATAATAATAATAAAAATAATAAAAATAATCCTTTTAATAATTTTTCAGATGATAAAACATATTTTTCTGATGGTGAAGAAGGAAAATTTGCATCTTTAGAAAATGAAATTTTAGCAAAAACAATTAATAATGAAGATAATAATAATCATAATAATATAAATATTTATGATCAAAATGTTCATGATGCAAGTACTAATGTTAATAATTATCAACATTATAGTAATAGTAGTTTAGTTAATAATCAATTAAAAAAACTTCCAGAAATTAATAAATGTTTTACAGAAAAATCTATATTCAAATTACATAAAAAAGGAAAAGAATTACATGAAATTAAAACAAATGAAGAAGCTCCTAAAATGTAAGTTTTAAATTATATAATATTTTTAGATTAAAAATATATAAAAAAGGGAAAAAGTGAAAAAATGTTTTTTTATATAATATATTTTTTTTGATATAATAATAAAGTTTAAATTTAAATATATTAATTATAGAAGAAAAAAAATACATAAAATAAAATGAATAAAATACTAAATGAAGCAAATAACAAAGAACAAAAAATATTATTTACTTTAGAAATAGATTTAGCTCAAAATCAAAAAGAAAAAATAATAATATGTGAAAATAGTGATATTAACAGAGTAGTATATGATTTTAGTTTAAAATTTAATTTAGATTATGATTCTCATTTTCAATTATTACAAAGAATAAAAAAAGAAAAATCATATATTAAATCGTTATCAACAAATACAAGTTCAGGGAAAAAATTAATGACTAGTAAAAGTTCTCGTTCATATAAAAATGCAATAGATAATTTTTATCTAAAAAATATATCATATATAAATGAAAGAGATAAAAAATTAAATCAGTTAAAAGAAGAATTAGAAAAAAGTGAAGAAGAAATTACTACTTTTAAACCACAAATTAACGCTCATTCTTCTTCAAATGAAAATTATAGACAAAAAAATAAAAAAAATTATAATAATAAACAAATATTAACAAATTATAAATCATATTTAGATGAAAAAATACAAACTTTAAGAAAAAAACATTCTAAAGAATGTACTTTTAGTCCTCAAACTTTAAAAACTAAATTTATAAATAAAAAAACAAATGATGATACATTATTAAAAAGATATGAAATATTATATAATGATTTTAAAAAAAGAGAGAAAAAAAAAGAAGATGATTTAAAAAAATCTGATTATGATTCTGAAATATATACTTTTAGACCAGAAATAAATAAAGATAAAAATAATAGTAAAACTTTAAAAACAAGTAAATCAGAAACTTTTCTTAGATTATATAATTATGCTGATCTTTATAAAAATAATTTATGTTATAGAATTAAAATGCAAAAATACAATGATAATAATAATAATAAGCAAATTTATACAACTCAAATTTCAAATAATATTTATCAATCTAGAAAAGAAGAAGTTTTTAGAACAATATTTAAATTATTAGATAGAGATGAAGATGGTTTAATTTCTAGAATTTATATTGATTCAAGTAAAATTCCAAAAAATATTTTAAAAATTATTTCTCCAGTTATTAATTTGATGAAGGAAGAGGATCATGTTTTAAATGAATATGAATTTGTTTCTTCTTGTTTATCTTTATTTGATTATTTAGATTATAAAGAAAAAAATTTATTATTAAATTTTGGGAGAGAAAATAATAATAATAAAAAAGTATATCAATCAAATTTTTCTTTTAAACCAAATTTAATGAAATTACCAATTGGAGTTCTTAGAGAAGGAAAAATGCAATCAAATTATTTTAATAATTATCCAAATTTATCAAAGAGATCTTTAACAAATAATTTTAATTTCTAAATTTATAATATATTATACAGCCAATGGATTATATAATTTTCTTAAAGACTCTTTTCCACCTCTTGATGGACTTAAATTATTTAATATAAAATTAGCTCTGTTTTTAAGTAGATTAATTTCAATATATCTTAAGTATTTATTTTTATTGTTTTTGAGATTTTTTAAACTTTTATTAGTAAAATGATTTATAAAATTTAATACACTATTAGTTTTTTTAATTTCATTTTTTTTTAATTTATTCTTTGACATTAAAATAGAATTTTCACTATAATAAGGAATTATTGTATTTGTTGACTTACTTGCAATTTGAACTGAATCTTTTGAATTATTTCTTCTTTTATTCATTAATTTTAAAAAACCATCATCATTATTTGTTTTTAATTTTTTTTTATCACTATTATTATTACTAAAATTTAATAAATGAGGATTGTTTATTATTTCATTATGAAATAATGATTTACCTAAAATATCTTTTTCTTTCAAATACATTATTTTTTTTTCATCATTATTGTTATTGGATTCAAAAAGTGAATTTTTATATAAAATATTAGAAAGTGATTCTTTATTTTTTAAAAATAATTTTTTTTTGTTAGGTTTATTATCTTGAAAATTTTTTAATAAAGAACTAATTGAGATTTTCTTTTTTTTTGTATTTGAATTTCTATTTGAAAAAGGAATACCATATTTTGATTTAATAAATAAAATATGATTTTCAAGTTCTCTTTTTTCTTTAATATAATTCCTAGCACTTAAAAATTCTAAATTATTCATATTTATTTTTATTAAAAATTAAAAAATGAATAAAAATTGAAAAAAAAAAGAATTTGAAAAAAATGAAAAATTATGAAAAATATCATCCAAAAACTTTTGATATATATCAACATCTTAAATTAAATTCAAATAATAAAAAAATAAATTGTAAATGTGGAAATGACCCTCTTCTTTATTGTATTACTTGTAAAAAATCAATTTGTGAAAATTGTAATATTCAAGAACATATTGAACATAGTATAATTTCAAAAAAACATTCTCAATTAAATGAAAATGATATTAAATTTTTTTTTTATGAAATTGAAACTTTTTTTCAAAATAATCCTTTATTTAATAAATATGATGAAATTAAAAAAGATTTAATTAATAAAGAAGAAATTTTTACAAATTCGTTAATTGAAAAAATCAAGATTTTGAAAAATAAAAAAATCGAAAATATTAATTTAATGTTTCAAGAACTTTCTAATTCAATAAGTTCTATTAAAAATAAAATAATAAATATAAAAAAAGTAATTAAAGACTATCATTGCAAATATAAAAATTTTTTTAGTGATTATAAAAGTGATAATACAAATACAATTTTTTTATTAAATTTTGATATTGAAAATATAATTTTCAATAAGACAGAAGATATAATAAAAATTCAAAAAAATTTAAAAATTGATTTAGATAATTTTATTCAATTAGAAAATAAATTTAAAGAACAATTTAATATAGAATTTAATAAAATAATTAAAGATGAAAAAATAATAATTGAAAAAATAATAAACGATAAAAAAAATAATATTAAAATAACAGAAGAAATAGAACGTGATATATTATTATTAGATGATAAATATTTACCTTCAAATCATTTTATTTATGAAGTATCAAAATTAAATAATGAAGATTTTAAAGATATAAATGATAGAATTGAAAAATATTCAAAACAAATTGAAATAATAAAATCAAAAATTTCAAAATTATTAAATGAAAAAGGAGATTTAAAAGATATAGAAAAAAAAATAACTCAAGCTGAAAATGCAAAAAAAAAAGAAGCAGAATCTTTATTTTCAAATAGAAAACCATTTGAAGAAAAAAAAAATATTTCAAAAAAATTAAATTCTTCTTATGAATCAGATAAAATAAATAGTACAACTTTAAATAATTCTCTTATTTTAGAAGATAAAAAACAACAAAAAGGAAAATTACATTCAACTAAAAAATTATATAATTTAAAACCAAAAGAAATTTCGTTAAAAAATCCAATAATAAGAAAATATTTTAATTTAATAACAATAGATTTATATAAAAAAAATTTTAAAATTAAATCAAAAGAATTTAAATCATCTCATTTAGATTTAAAAATAAATATAGTAGAAGAAGAAGAAGAATTAGAATATGCAAAAATAATAGAAGGAACAAATACTTTATTAATATATGATAAAAAAAGTAATACAATAACAAAAAAAAAATTAAATCTAACATATAATCCTTTTGGTTATATAAATTTCCCTTTTGGAGCAAGAACATTATTATTAGCAAATAAAGTATATATTACAGGAGGAAAAGAATTATATAAAGAATATAAAAATGTTTTAATATATGATATTCAAAAAGATAAATTAATAAGAATAATAGATTTTAACATTGCAAGAAGTTATCATACAATAATATATAATGATGTATTTAAAACAATTATGGTATTAGGAGGAGAAAAAAATAATAGTGTAGAAATACTTGATCCAATAACAAATAGATGGTTACTTTTACCTTTTATGAATTATCCAAGAGCAAATATATTATTTCAATTTGATAAACCAAATGGTATTTTATATACAATTTTTGGTATTTATGGAAGTATTGCAGAATATAAATATTCAGATATAATTGAATATTTAGATTTAACTAAATTAAATGAAGGATGGAAAAAATTAAATTATTATAATAGAACTGATAGTAATTTAAAAACTTGTTTAAATATTTTTCCTTTAAGTAATTGCTTACTTTTAGCTTATGGAGGAGATGTTGCAAGAAGTAAAAAAAAATTAGCTTTATTAATAAATTTAAATAAAAAAGATGTTTGTAAAATAGATAAATTTATTGCTGAACAATTAAAAATTGAAGCTCAAAAAAGTAATAAATTAACTTCTATAATGACAGAATTAAAATTAAATAAATAATTTTTTACAATATTATAATTAGATATATTAAATATTATTTTTTATCTTTTTGAATCATATCATTAAAATCATTTAATATATCAATAAAAGAAAAATTCAATGGTGCATCTTCATTAAAATGAAAATGTGTTTTATCAAAAAAACATTCTTTTTTTTCTGTTGTTGTTAATATTTTCATACATTCATTACAAACTGTATTTCCACATTTTAATATATGAGGTTTTTTCTTTATATCTTCATCAGAAAATGCTTGTTTACACATTTTACAATAACAAATTTCATATTCTAAAATTTTCAACATTTTTAATTAAAGATTTAAATTATTTAATTTTTATTATATATATATCATATTAAAAAAATATTTAAATCAAATTTTACTAATAACTAAAAATGATAAATAAATAAATCCTAAAATAATTTAAAAAAAATAAAGAAAAAAAAACAATAAAAAATAAAGAAAAAAAGCAATAAAAAATATTAAAAAAAAAACAATTTGACAAAAGAAAAAAAGAAAAAAAACTTAATACATTTTATTGTGTATAATCCCATTATTTCTCTTTGGATTTCCCATTCCAAAATTATTTAAAGAATTTCCAGATCTAATAACAGGAGAAGGAGCTCTATATCTTGGATTATTATTTTTTTTATTTTTTTCTAAAATATTATTAGAATGAATTTGAGGTGAAGGTAATCTTTTATTTGGACCTGAAAAATTATTATTAATATTTCTTTTAATATTACCATATTTAATATTATTATTATTTAAAGAATTATTTTTTTCTTTTTGAGGAGCTGTTGATGGTCTATTTATAAATTTATTATTATTATCATTTCTTGTTGGAGTCTTTGATAGATTTGATCTATTTACTCCACCATATATATTATTATATTTTAAATTATTATTATTATTATTATTATTTTTAAAGTGATTTATTTGATCTGGTGTTGATGGTTTTTTTAATGAATAATCATTCTTTATTTTAATTGGACCATTTTGAGAACGAGGTCTATTAAATATATTTTGTTTTCTATTATTTAAATTTTGATTATAAATTGAATTTGTACTATTTGAATTATTTTTTTTTATTAAACTTGGATTAAAGTTATTTATTGGTTTATTTATATTATTTTGATTATATTCTAAAAAGTTATTTTTTAATGGATTATTCATATAATCTTGTTGTCTATTTATTGGAGTATAATTCATAAAGTTATTATTTTTATTTAAATGATTATTTGTATAATCACTTGGTCTATATTTTTTATTATCTTTTATTTCAGGATTCTTTAATAATTTATCTTTTTGATAATCAAATCTATTCATATTTAAATTATTATTATAATTATTTAAAGTTGCATTTTTCTGATTTTCATTTTTAATTTGTTTTTTATTTTGAGGCTTTATATTTTGACTTTTTGCCATTTTATTATTATAATAATTATAATTCTCATTTGGAATATTCATTGAAGCTGAAGTTTGATTGAAATTAATATTTGGAATTGGTCCTATTTCAGAATCTATATTTTGAACTTTTTCAGGTTTTATTTTTTTTATACTTTTAATTTCCTGTTTATTCCGTTCTTGATTTATTATTATATTTTGAATATTATTATTTACTATTTCTTCGTATTTTTCAGCATATATTATTTTATCGTTAGGAAGATTATTTGGAAAATTATTTTCTTTCATATTAGAATAATTTTTTATATTAGTTGGATTTAAAGAATTAATACTTCCTATATTGAAATTTCCTCTAAAATTAATCATATTATTATTATTATCATTTGTAACAGAAGAAGTTCTTTGTTGAGGTCCTGAATAAGTATTATTCATATTATTATTATTTCTCATTATATTTTTATTTTTTTGATTCATATTATTATTAATATTATTAGAATTATTTATATTATTATTATTTTTCAAACTATACATTTGAGTATAATTAAAACTCATAATGTTATCTTCATCATTATTGTTATAACCATTATTATATATATTATTTGAATTTATCAAACTATTTTTTTGTACTGAAGGTTGTAATGAACTTGCAAAATTCATATAATTATTATCAAAATTCATATTTCCCTTTTGTAAAAAATTCCCAGAATTTATTATATTAACAGGAGAATTTTGATTTTCTTTATTATTATTATTTTTAATATAATTATTTTTCATATTAACATTATCATTTTTTTTATTAATACCTTGATAATTATTAATAGGTTTAATATTATTAATAAAATCATCTGTAAACATATTATCATCATTAAATTTATTAATTTTTCCTGGATTAGAACTCATAATTCTATTTCCTTCTACTTTTCTATTATTATTATTATTAATAATATTATCATCAAAAGTATCATTATTTTTTCTACTTCCTTTAACACAACTTTTACTAGGTCTTAATTTTTGATGAGAAAAAACATTTTTAACATCTTTTTGTAAGAAAAGATCTTTATTTAAATTAACAATTTCCAAATTACTTTTTTTATTCCAATCAGCCCATCCAATATGTTTTTTTTTTTTTAATTCACTAGGAATACTAATAATATTATGAACATCATTTTTTAAACCATTAACAAAAGTATTTCTCATTAATTTTTCATCACTAGAATTTAAATTTTCTTCAGACCAAGGTATATTAATAATTCCTTCTCCTCTTTTAATCATTCTTGTTTCAAAATTTTTTAATTGTTCCATAAAATAATTAGGAATATCAACATCTTGTTTTCTATTTCTTAAAAATTCTAAAGATTTATTTAAAGGCCACTTATATTTTTTCATTAAATATATTAATATTACTATACAAGCTCTATTTTGTCCTCTTGCAGAATAAACTAAAAGTCCTTCTCCTCTTATAAAAGATTCTTCTATATAATTTAATATTTTATTTGATAATTCATCTAAAGAATCAAATAAATTTTGAGAAGGAGATTCTTGCCAATTTAAAGTTAAATATTTTATTCCTATTGTTTCCCATGCATTCATTATTTGAATTCCTGTTGCATTTATCATATGTGTTAATTTAAATTGTATAACTACGTCTAAATTTGTTCCTGCAATTTGATCTCCTAAATATAATCCTTCTTTTATTTTTGTTATGTTTAATACTTCTGTCTGATAATCTATATTTTCTTCTTGATTTTGAGCATATTGTATTTGATTTAATAATACTTGATTCATATTGTTTGGGTAATTGTTTTGGTAATTTGGAAACATATTCATTTTTTTTTTTTTGATTTTTTGATTGAATTATATTTTTTTTTTTATTTTTTTATTTTATTTCAAATTTATACTATTTTTTTTCAAAAAGTTTTTGATATGTTTATTTTATTTTTTTAAATTTTTAATTTAAAATAATTTTAAAATTATTATATATGGAAAAAAAAGAAAGTGAAAAAAATACTTTTGAAAAAAATTATTTTCCTTATAAAGCTTATGATGCTCAAGAAAAATTTATGAATTTTTTATTTGAGGAATTGAATAATTCATTAAATGAAAATAATAAAATTAAAATATTATTAATGGAAAGTCCTACAGGAACAGGAAAAACTTTAATGTTAATATCAAGTGCTATGAAATATTTATCAAAAGTAAAAAATTTAAATAATATAAATAATAATAATAATAATAATGAAAATGATGATGATTGGTTTAATGATTTTGGTAATAATAAAAAAATAAATAAAAAAGTAGAAAATATTTCTAATAAAGTTGATATTATTTTAAATAAAATTACAAGTAATTTAAAAAAAAATAAAAATGATGATAAAAAAATGATAATTGAATATGAAGAAAATATTAAAAAAGAAATTATATCAAATCCAAATCAAATTTTCTTTTGTACAAGAACACATTCTCAAATTTTTCAAGTTTTAAATGAAGGAAAAAAAATAAGAAATTATTATAAAGAAAAATATAAAAATCAATTTGATTTTTCTTTTTCTTTTTTAGCTTCTAGAAAATTTTTATGTATAAATAAAAAAATTAATAATGGGAAAAATACTTTATCTTATATAAATAATAGATGTAATGAAATAAATAGTGAAAATACAAGTAAATGTGTTTATCATTCAAATAAAAATGAAGATTTATGTTCTAAAGAAATTTTAAATGATATTAAAGATATTGAGGATTTAATTAAATTATCTGAAGAAGTTAATTCTTGTCCCTATTATTCATGTAAAATTTCTATTAAAGAAAGTGATTTTGTTATTTTACCTTATAATAATTTAATTAATAAAAGAATAAGAGATAATTTAGAAATTGACATTAATAATAAAATAATATTTTTTGATGAAGCACATAATATTATTGAAAGTGTATTAAATTGTTGTAATACTGATATTAATTGTAAAGAAATTTTTACTGTTTGCTTAGGCTTGGTTATATATTTTGATAAATATTCAAATAGATTAAAATCAAGTAATAATTTAAATTTAAAGCAAATAATAAAAATATGTAATAATTTTATTGATTGGTTCAATAAAGAAGAAAAAAATAATGATAAAGAAAAAACAATACAATTAAGTGATTTTTATTTAGAAACAAAAATAAATAATTATGATATCTTTAAATTAATTAAATTTATAGATGAATCAAAATTAGAAAATAAAATCCAATGGACATATGAAAAAATATTATCTTTGGAAAAAGAAAAAGAAACCCAAACAAAAATAAATAATTTAATAAAAACCAATATTCCTAATTTTAAAAAAGAAGTAATAAAATTAAAAGAATTATATAATTTATATATATCATCAAATCCCATATTAAAATTATCTTTGTTTTTGTCAGGATTAACAAATATTGATTCAGATGGTATAATAATATATGAAAAAGAAAATTTAAAATTAAAATTTTTAATGTTAAATCCAATAAGAGAATTTTCTACTTTAATTTCGGAAGCAAAATTAGTTATTTTTTCAGGAGGAACAATGCAACCTTTTCAAGATTTTTATAATTTATTTGGTAAAAATATTAATAAAGATAATATTAGTTGTTTTGAAGGAGAACATATAATTCCAAAAGGTAATATTAAAGGATTCATTTTATCTAATGATATTTTTGCAAATAATGAATCCTTTATTTTTACTTATGAAAATATGAAAAAAAATTATGAAAGAAATATTAATAATTTATTATTGTATATTAAAAAGTATTATGAATTATTAGAAAAGAATTTTAAAGGAAAAGGAATTGGAATCTTTTTTCCTAGTTATGATTTAATGAATAAAGTTATTAAATATAATAATGAGAAAAATATTTGTTTAAAAGATATTATTTTTTCAGAAGAAAATAATTCATCAAAAGATATTTTTGCTTTATATAAAAATAATATAATAGAAAATAAAAAAAATTCTATTATTTTTGCAGTTATGGGAGGAAAATTAAGTGAAGGAATAAATTTTAATGATGATTTATGTAGAATTTTAATTATTGTTGGAATGCCTTATTCAAATTTTAAATCTATTGAAATTAAGGAAAAAATTAAATATTATGAAAAAATTGCTTTGGAAAATAAAATTGAAAATGATTATTATGAAAATTCTTGTATCAAAAATATAAATCAAACTATTGGAAGAAGTATTAGACATTATAATGATTATTCTATTATTATTTTATCTGATTATAGATTTAGAAAAGAAAAAATAATTAAAAAATTACCTAAATGGTTAATTAAAGAGAAAATAGATTTTATTGAAAATAAAAATTCTTATGATAATCATATGAAATATATTGAAAATTTTTTAGTAAATCATTAAAAACTAATATATTAGAAATTTAGAGAATTTCAAATTGATTAATCATTCAATAAAAATTGAAAATTTATTAAATATTTTGAATTATAATTAATATGATTAAAAAATTATTAAATTATTTTTTTTTTTATAATATTTTTTAGAAACAAGGTTTTTTATGGAAAAAATGTTTCAAAAGGAAGAAAATAAATTAAATCGAGAGATTTTAGAGGATAATTCAAAAAATTTTTCAAAAATATACTTTGGTTTAAAATATAATAAAAGTAAAAGTCAAACAAAAAATAAAACATTAAATATTGAAGATAATTTTCAATCAATGAATAATTTATCTAATAATGAAAATAATAATTCTAAATATCCAATTCAACCAAGAAATTCTTTTTTAAATAATAGAAACAATTCAAAGAAAAATAATCTAAGTGCTTTGATTAATGTAAATCAAAAAAAGTTAAAAAAAAAAGAATCAAATTTGATGAATATAAGTACACCAATTTTAGATTTAGAATTTAATTTTGAAGAATTAAATCCAGAATTAGATAAAAATTTTTCACATATAAAAGATGAAAATAAAAATATTATATCAACAATTGAAAAAATTGATTCTGTAAATAATATAAGTAATAGAAAAAATTCAGTTGAAGAATATTTTCAAAAAAATATTAATTTAAATTATATAAAAAAGAATAGTAAACGAATTTCAAATTCTTCAAAATCATCAAATATAATAAATAATAATATTATAAATAATAATAATATTCAAATAGACAACAAAATTTCACCTGATAAAAAAGAAAAAGAAAAAGAAAGAAAATTTTTAAATGAAGAAAATGAAAACATTAATAATGAATTTCTTCAAAGAATAAAAGAATATGAAAAAAAAAAATTTATTCATTTAGAGAAAATGAAATTAAAAAATTTTCAAAATGAAATGTTATTTATAAAGGCGAAACCTTTGTTTTTAAATGAACAAAAATTATTTAAGAAAATAAATAGAAAAGAACTCTATCAAAATAATAGAAAAAAAGATATTGAATCTGGAAAAAAAAAACAAATACAATTTTATGAAAATATTGAAAAATCAGAAATAGAAAATAAAAATAATTCAAATAATTTAAGAAGACAAAAAATTAATTCTTTAAGTAGAAATGATAAAATAAATGAATTTTATAAAAATGAATTAAAATGGGAAAAAAAAAAATTATTAAATTTGGAAAACTTAAAAAAAAATAGAACAACAACTAATACATATGATGAAATGCCAAAAATAAAAATAAATACAATATCAAAATTAATAAATGAAGGAAAATATTATAATAGTTTATCACAAAATTCTCAAAAATTAAATGAAGAAGCATATATAAAATCAACATTAAAACCTATTTTATGTAAATATTTTCCATTATTAAATAATCAAAAATTAAAAAAATCTTCTTCAAATCCATTAATAATTCATAAAACACTAAATCAAGAAAATAATAAAATGGAAAAATGTTTATTAGTAAAAGAAAAATTCATAAATCAAATAAATAAAAATTATATAAATGATATATATAAGAAAAAAAAAATTCCACATAAAAGTAAATCAGAAGAAAAAAATAAAATAACTCATTGGACTCAAAAATTAAAAAATATAAATGAAGGAAGAAATAAGAAAAAAATAGATGATTTATATAAAATAAATATAAGAGAAGATGGAGCTTGGAAAATAAATACAACAAATGAAATATTATTTAATCCTTTTAATCGTAAATTTGTAAATAGTGTAATTGAGTACCAAGGTTTATTAGGAGAACAATAAATTTATCACAAAACAAATAAAATTTATTTATTTTCATTATTTTTTTTTCTGAAATTAAATAAACAATAAATTTAAAAAATGAGTCAATCATTGTCATTGGAAAATATAAATAATATAGATAAATTTGGAGGAGATAATTTTTCTCCAGAACAATTTATAGCTGATTGTTTAATGGAAAAATCATTTGCTTTTAATCATAAAGAACAAAGATTAAAAGATGTTAAAAATATATTAAAAAATATTGAAAAATTATATAAAAATTCATCTGAACAATTTGTAGATATATTATTAAATAATTATGAAACATTTATTTCAATAGGTAAATATGTAGATAAAATAGATAAAAATATTTCAAATGCAATGGAAAGTGAAAAAGAATATTCAAATTTAATTCAAAGTTTAAGAAAAGATGTTGAAAGTTTTTCATTTAATTATAGTAAATATTTAAAAGATATAAATGATGAAAATGAAGAAAATAACGAAAATAAAGATTTAAATGTATATAAATTTGAGCCAGTTGGAGAAATGGATTTTAAAGAAGAAAATTTTGATTTAGAAGATTTTTTACATCCAAAAGAAAAAGGAAAAAAATGGTTAGAAGAACAATCTGAAAATTTAAAAGTATTAATTGATAATGAAAAATATGATGAAAGTATTGAATTAGTAAAAAAAATAAGAGAATGTGATTTAGGTTCAATTGATTATGATATATTAATTGATTTAGATTTAACTTATAAATATTTAATTGAAAAATTATCAAGAGCAATTAGTAGATGTAATACTAGAAAAGAAGTTAAAATATATATTGATAAAATGAAAAAATTAAATTGTTCTAGTCTTGCTGTTGATTCTTTTTTAAGTTGGTTATCCGAAAAATTAAAAAGTAAAATTCAAGATAAAATTGAAAAAGATAATGAACAAAATAAAAAAAATCAAGAATTAAATGTTATTAAAGAAGAAGATGAAGATGGTGATGAAATTAAAGAAGAAGAATTAAATGATAATAATAATAATTTAAATAATCCACAAGATGAAGAAGGTATTACTCTTGTTTTATATAGATTACTTGAACATTTACAAAATAAATAATAATCAATTTAAATTAAACTAATTTATTTTGAAAATTATTATTTGTAAATCCTAAAATTTTTATTTAAATTTTTTATTATATAATTTTTTTAATTGTCCAATAAAAAATGATTATATGAAAAAATCATATTTCTTTAAAATAACATATATTATTTCAAAAAACAGACAAAAAATCAAAAAATAAAAAGACATTTCATTTATTAGAGAATAAAAAAGGTTTAATTGAATACAATTATGTTATCATTAATGAATTAAATTATTATTATTTCAATTAAAATAAATTTTTTTCCAATTTAAACAAACAATAAATTATAAAAATTGCTAGGAATTATAGAAATTATTTATTTTAAAAAAATATTTTTTAGAAAAAAGATAATAATTATGTTCTTTTCAATTAAGTATAAATAATATAAATATAAAAGAACAAAATTTTTTTAGTGAAAAAACAATATATAATTTTACCTTTAGAGATTTTATTCAAATAAATAATTATAATGAATTTGATATATTATTTATATGAAGAAAGTTCAAAATCATTTTTTCCATTTTACATAAACATAAAGCAGAGATAATTTTGATTTCAAAATAAAAATATTATTTTTGACAATTAGGTAAGAAATGATTAAGAATATGAAGGCAATTTTCAAAATGAGAAAAATATAAAAATTGAATAAAAGAGAAAGGAAGATTATTCAAAGATTCATAATCTATTTATTAAGTAACAGTTTTTCTATTAATTTTTTTATATTTTTCAACGAATATTAAATATAATATTTATTATAATAAAATCACACATTTAAATTAATTAATTAAATTTTTTTACTATAATTATTTAAATTAACTCCTAATTAGGCTTTTTCATAATTATTTCTTTTACAGATTGTTATTTTTTCTTATTTATTTAATCAAAGATTTCCATAAAAAATATTTTATTTTAATTAAATATTAAATTGTTAAAGTTTTATTTTATTTTAATGATGAAATATTTTCTTTCTTTATATTAGATGAGAGATAAGTATTCATACTGTCTGAATTAAAGTAAAAACCCGTTTAAACTCTTTTTTTCATAATATTTATTAATTAATAATAAAGATAAAAAACCATTAAATAAACTTTGAATTTAAAAATCAATTTAAAAAAAATTTAAAATAAACCAAAAAGAAAAAAAAAACCAGAAAAACATACCAAAAAAAGAACCATTCCCAAAACTTAAAAACACCAAATAGAAAACCAAAAAAAAAAAAAAATTATAAAAAATCATATAAAAAAAAAATATTTATTTTAAATAACCATATTTTAAAAAAAAAGAACATTCCACAACCTAATATCATAATGAATGTAAAACATTCTTTTTTTTTATTTTTAAAAACAATATTCTAAAAAAAATTAATTTATCCGGTTTTTTTTTGGCTTAATTCTTCAGTTGCAAGTTTGGCATCAAAATTAGCGATTCTTCCACTAGCTCCGAAAATTTGTACAATAGAAATGAATTGTTTGAGAGCATAAATAGCAAAATTAACAAATAAAAGTAATTTAAAAATAGGATTATCCCAAAGCCACATATTAAAATGAAGATAATAAAGCATTAAAAGAAAGATTTCAGCTCCAAGACAAACAATACCGAGTCCATATCTATTTTTATAATAGAAATTTAAAATCCAGAATTTTTCTTCTAAATTTTTATGATTATCACTTTTAACATCAACAAGAAAAGCAGAATGAGTTTGTAACCAATGAGATCCAACATCAAGCATAATTAAATAGACAAAAGCAGTAGACCATTTTCTATAAAATCCTGATAAAACACATAATAAACCTGCTGTTGATATTCTGTCTGTTACCATATCTAATGTTGCTCCTAATTTTGATTTTTGACCATAGGCTCTTGCTACCATTCCGTCAAAGGCATCTAGGATAAATGATATAAAATATGTTATTGTAAATAATACTGGAGATGATTTTGCTATGTAAAATGCATACATTGCTGATATTACACGGAAGTAATCCATCACGTTTGCATAGTATTTATATATGTCATCCGAGGTTACTTTATCTGCCATTTTTTTTTTTCTTTTTTTTTTAGTTTTTTAAGAATTTATTTAGGTATATATCTTTTTTTGGGAGGGATTTAATGTTAAATTTTTTTATTGGATTTTTTTTTATATTTATATATTTATTTTATTATATTTTTATATTTGTTATTTATATATTTGTTATTTATATTTTTTTTTTAATTATTTTTTATTTATATTTTTATTGTTTTGGGGTTTTTATTGTTTTTTTATTTTTTTTTATTGGGGATTATTTTTATTATATATTTAAAAAAATATAAATTATTAATGAATAATCATAATTTAAAAATTTTTGATTCAAGAATTAATAGAACTCATAGTAGGAAATCTTCATCAGTATCAAATATAGATAATTCAACCTCAATTCGTAATTCATTAAATAACAATAATACAAATATAAATAAAACTCCAACTCAATATACATTTAATCAAAGGAAAAATAGTACAGGAGGAAATTCAAAATATTCAAAAAATAAAAAAACATCACATATGAATGCAGAAGATTCAGAATATATAATAGAATCAACATCAAAAAATATAACAGAATCACAAAGATATAATTCAAAAGGAAATAATCAAACTTATATAGAACAATTAGAATCTAAAATTCAAGCTCAAGCAAAAAGATTAAGTGAATTAACTAAATATAAATTTTTATGTGAAAAAAGAATTAGACAATTTAATCCGAATGAAGATTTTCCTGTTACTGAAGAAACTATTAGTAGAGATGTTAGTAATAGAGTTCAAAGTAGTCAAAGAGAAAAATATGATAATATTTCAGAAAAATATATTAAATTATTAAAAGAACATAATGAATTAATTAAAAGAAATAATTCTGTTAAAAATATTCATGAAGGAAATAATGTTAATAATAATAATATTAATATTGAGAATTATAATAAATTAAAAGAAAAATTTAATGCTTTACAAAAAGAAAATGAAAAAATTATTGAGTTATTGAAAGAAAAAACTTTTGCTAATGAAGAACAAAAAAATATTATTAATTTATTAGAACAAACAATTAATAATGATTTAATTAAAACTGGTATTGTTAATCAATATATAACACCTGAAAATATTATTGATTTTACAAAATTAAAAAATGAATCTGAACAATATAGAAAAGAATTAGTATTATCACAAGCTTTAGTAACTTCTTTAAAATCGGAAATTGAGCAATTAAATAAAGAAAAAAAAGAAAATAAAAGAAACAATATAGATTTAAATACTCAAATTAAAAATTTAAATTTTAATAATAATTTAGAAGAAATATCAGCATTAAAAAATAATAATAATATAAATATAAAAGAACATACTTTTAGAGAGCAAAATAATAATACAGAAAGTATAGATTATAATAATAATACATTAGAAAATGAAAATATTAATAATAATAATTTATATTTAAGTGAAAATTTATCATTAAAATCAACATTAAATTCTCAAGCACAAATAATTTCTAATTTAATGAATGAAAATAATAATTTGAAACAATTAGTCGAAGAAGCAAGTTCAAAATTAAATGAAGGTTTAAATATAAATAATGATGCAAGAGAAAGAATGAAAAGTTTAGAAATGAATTTAAATATTAAAACAAATGAATTATCTCAATATGAAGAAAAATTTAGTTTTTTTAATGATTATATTTCAAATTTAAAATCTTCTTTAATGAAATTACAAGATTTAATTTATAAATATGTTAATGTTTATAATAAAATGGGAAATGAAGATTTAAATTCTTTATTAACAAAAAGTTTTAGTGAAGGAATATTAAAATTAAAAAATAAAATGTCTCAAATGAATAAAGTTCAAAAATATAATTTAGATAGTGAATCTGATACAAAAATTCATGATTCAATTGCAGATTTATTAAAAGTTTTAAATAATGAATTTGTTATTATATATGAAAGAATATTTGAATCAAATGGTTATTATAATGAAGAAAATAGAAAAGTAGAACAATTAAAAAGTGAATTAGATAATAATAATATAAATTTTGAAACACAGAAAAAAAATTTAGAATATATATCAGATCAATTAGATGAACAAATTCGAGAAAATAATAAATTAAAACAATTAGCAGAAAAAGCCAATGAAAAAAATTCAAATATTTATAAAGAAATTGATAAATATAAAAGACAAATAAAATTTTTAACAAAAGAAAAAAATAATATTGTAAGTTTATGCCAAATGATAATTAGAATAAGTAATGTTACAGATTCAAAATTAAGTAAATTAATTCAAGAAGGAGTTTCTTTATGTGAAACTATAATAAAATTGGAAGAAGAAAAAAATCAAATTGAAGATAAATTAAATTTATTAAAATCAAATGAACAAAATATAAATATGTTAAATGAAAATAAAGAATTGGCAATGATGGTTAATAAAGAACAATCAACTTTACTTCAATTAAAAAATGAATTTGATAGAAAAATAGAAGAAAAAGAAAAAAAATTAGAAGAAATAAAATCTCAATTAAATTCAAAATATAATACATATTTTTCTTATGGTTTAGATAATAATAATATTAATAATAATAATAATAATGTTACTAATAATAATCTTAATAATAATAATACTATTATTAATAATAATAATTACATAACTCCTTTACCAGAAAAAGCAACTATTAAAAGTGCTTCGAATACTGATTTACGTTCAAATTATATTAATAATACTTCTAATAATTTAAATTTAAATGATAAAGATGTTCAACAAAGTCAATTAACTAGTTATGATAATTTTAATGATAATGATATCAAGTCTATTCCTAATTCAGATAATCGAAGTGCTTTTAGAAGATATAATGCTTTTAAACAGAATAATTATATTAATTATAATAACAATCATATTAATTATCAAACTAGTAATAATAATTTAAACAGAAAATATAATTTTCAATATAATTCTAATTCAAATTCTGGTTCTTATTAAATTTTTTATATTTAAATTAAAAATATTATTTTTTCAAAATATAAATAATTTTGATTTGCAATTTAAAATTTATATATATATAATTTATTTTTTACTTTAAAAATAGTAATATTTATAATAAAAATTTTTTTAGTTTTATTAGTAATCAACTAATAACCAAAACAATAATTTTTTATTGTAAAATATTATTTTAATTTTTCAGAAAACTTTACAATATTGACACAAATTTAGAAATTATAATACTTATCTACAATGAAAATATCATTATTTTTTCTATGGCACAAAGAAAAAGGATAATATCTTATAAATGAAATATAATATTTCATAGGGATTTCTATTTCATTTACTATAATTTGATTATTTTCAATAAAAAAAGAATTACTTGGTAAATTTGTTACATTATTTATATTCTTTTTACATATGTACTTTAAAATTGGATTTTTACCTTGAATTTTAGCATATGCCAATTGACATCTTTTTTCACTATTAAAAATGTTCCATTTTTTTCCAATAAATTCTGTATAAAAATACAGAATATGGATTGGATCAATAAAATTTATAAATCCAAATCCTAAATTAGTCCTATTTATAAAGTCTAAAGGTAAATATAATATATCATATTTACCATAAAAATGTTCATTAATTTCATTTTGAAAAAGTTGCATAGTATATTTATTAGGTATATTTCTTATTATTAAAGTAGTTCTTTTATCTTTTAATTTTAAAACATTATCCAAATGAATCATTAATTTTGGAGAATCCAAATAATTTTGATTTTTTTTATTTTTTTCTTTGTTATTGAATTTTATTTGATTATTGATATTTTCATAATTAATTAGTGGAAAAAATAAATTTGGAACAGATAAATTTCTATTTACATTTTTATTAATACAATTATTATTTAAAAGATTATAATTACTTAATTTTTGATTATTATCATTTTGATAATAATAATTTATATTTTCATTAAACATAACTTTTTCATTGAAAGAAGATTTTGATGAATTTGAATTAAACGAATTTTGTAAATTTTCTTCAACTGATGTATTTGTTTTTAAAGAACTTTGATTTGAATTATTATTTTCTTTAAATTCTTTTGAATCTTTTTGCTTCATATTTATCAAAACTTTTGATATTTCTTTGCTTATTTCTTCATATTCATCATCTCTTTCATTATTTAAATTTTTTCTTTTTAAAATTGATCTATCAGTTAAATTCATTATAAAACTTTTTTAATTGAATAATTTATCAAAAATTTGAAGGTTGAGAGTTTTTTATAATTAATCAGTAATTATCAAATTTATTTATTATTTTCTAGTATTTTATTGAAAATAAAAAAAAAAAAATAAAATTCAAACAATTAATAAAAATATATATTAAGTTATCCTATTAAATTCAATTATTATTTGTTAAATAAAAAAAAATTTTATAATTTTTATATTAAATGATTTAGTTTTAAAAAAATAATATTAATGTGAATTATATAACATCAAATCTTATTTAAAAAATCATGAAATTAATAATATATTTACAAAATGAATGATAAAATTCTTTAAGTAATATTTCATATAAACAAATAAAAGAACTAATCTTCAGAATACAAACTTAATGAATGAAAATAGTTTCATCTTCATTCAAATAAGAAGTTTTAACAACACAATCTTTATATTTTCTTTTTCTCATAACTTTTTTATTAGAATAATCAATAATATTTAAACCATTATTTATAAGATAATTTAACCATTTTTCATTTCCTTCTTTAAAAGTATTTTTAGTAGCATTTTGAATAGCAATTTTAAATATAGTTTCTTCAAGAAAATGAGGATAACCAGTAATTCTTAAAACACAATTATTATCATCTAAAGGATAAATTTCATATTGATCTCTTATTTCAAAATAACTTGATAAAGGTACTCCTTCACTTTTAGAAAAAGAATTTATAATATAAAAATTATTTTTTTTATTTGCTATAAATTTTTGTGTTGAAAAAACATGACTTTCGTTTATAAAAGGAATTCCTTTTAATTTTAAATTAAAAGATATATTTCTTTCTTTTGAATATTTATTTTTATCTTCTAAATTAATATCTTTCCATTCTGAAACATTTAAATTAAAATGATCTTCTAAAGTTTCATAATATTTAGGAAATGAAAAATCATTATTATTATCTATTGGATAGAAAAATTTTTCAAAAAAATCTTTAGAAGATAAATTAATTTGTTTTAAACATATTAAAATTGAATCTTTATTTACTTCAATAAAATTAATTTCATCTTCTTCGAATTCTTCTTCTGTTGAATTTCCTGATTCTTCAGTCGAAGCACTAAATTTTGTAAAATAATTATTATTTTCTGTTTTTAAATTATTTTTTGAATAATTTATTCTATCTGTTAATGTATTATATCTAGACAATAAAATTGAATTTTTTCTTTCTTTGCAATTATTATCTATTATATTATAAGAATTTTTGATATTTGAAAAACCAGAAAAAATTAATAAAGATTTTCTAAATATTTTTATCATTGTTGATATGATTATTTTTTTTTCGTCTTTTGAAATCTTCATTGATATAATTTCTTCATAAGGGACTACTATCTTTTTTCCAGAATAAATTACAGAAGAAAAACACAAATAATTTGAAGTTAAATATAAAAGGCCAAAACCAAAATCTAAAAGAGAACATGGGAGTTGATTTCTTATTTTTTCGTTTTTCGGAAGATTGAATTTTTTAAGCATTGCGTCATTGAACATTTTAATTATATTATTTTTAAAAAATTATGAATTTATTTTGTTTTTTTATTTTTTATTTTATTGTATTTTAATTAATAGATTTATATTAATTAATCATTATTTATCATTTATTATTTTATCATTGATTTTAATTTTGTTTTTAAAGAATCAATTTCAAAATCTAATTGATCAATTTCAGTTTGTAAATTTTCATTATTATTTTCATTATTTTTCTCTTGCTTTTTACCAAAATTTTTTGTACTTATTCTATCATTTTCTTCAGTATTAAAAAATTCATTAACTTCAATTTTATTATTATTATTATTATTTGAATAATAATTATCATTATCTTTTTTACTTTCTTGAGTATAAGCTCCAGTTCTTAAATTATCAATTTTTTTATTTGAAGGAGAAGAAATTTCTAATTTTTGAATATAATCAAATTCACTAACATTATTTTTATTATTTAATTCAATATGATTTTTATTTGAAGAAAAACTATCTTTTTTGATTGAAGAACAAAATGAACTTGAATCATATCTATTTGCAGTTGTTCCATATGGATTAATTAAATATTTTTTACTATTTAAAGTATCATAAGTATTATAATTATTATCTTCAAAATTCTCTTTATTTGGATTTTGAAAACTAGCATTTACATTTTGAACTAAATTTTCTAAATAATTTATTGTTGTTTCTTTAAATTTTATATCATTTGATAAATTATCTATTTGTTCATTTAGTTTTTTTATTATATTTTCCTGTGAATAATATTTTTCTTCTATTATCTTTAATTGAGATATATTATTATTTAATTCTTTATTTAAATTCTGTAATATTTGAATATTATTTTCTAATTTTTCTTTTTCAATTTGGTTTTTTTTTAATTTCATTTTTAAATTTTCGACTTCATTATAATTAATTACATTAGATAATTTTTCATAATCAGAAACTTTTTTATTTAATATTTCATTATTTTTTTTTAAATCTTCAATTTGAATTTGAAATTTAGAATATAAATCAAAATTTTTAGGTTCAAATTCAGATAAAGTAAAAATAATATTTGAATCTAAATCTTTTGATTCTGAATTAAAAGAAAATATTTGTTTAATTTTCTCACTATTAACAACATTATTATATTGTTCAACTGTTTGTTTTAATTCATCAAGAGCATCTAAATTTATTATACAAAGAGGTAATAAAGAATTTAATTTTTTACCATAATTTTTTAAAATTTTTAAAAAAAAATATATTTTTTCTTTCATATTAATATTCTCATAAATACTATTTAAATTTGTACTTCGAGAAGTTTTAATTATTTTTTCCTTTTGATTATTCAATTTTTTTTGTTTGTTATCAATTTCTAAATTATCAATTTTATTTTTTAAAGTTTGAATTTGTTGAAGTAAAAGATTATTATTATTTTTATCAAGAATAACTTTATTTAATTTATCTCTTTCTTGTTCTAATGAATTTATTTTATTTTGAGCTTTTTTTAATTTTTCTTGTAAAATTAATTTCTCACTTATTTTCTTTTCAGTACTTACATTATTTGTATTTGAATTATATTTTTTTTGAAGAGATGTCATTCTTTTTTTAATAAACTCATTTTTTAAATTTGAAAATTTTCTTGAAGTTTTACTTTCAGGAATTGAACTTTTATTTTGTTTTAATTTACAATTTTTTTTATTTGCTGAATCAATTTCTAATGAATCTTCATAACTTATATCAATTGTTTTTGGAGTTCTAGATAATGATTTATGATGACTTTCAAGTCTTATTTTTCTAAGAGTTGGAAATCTATTATCTAATTTACACTTAATTACTTTTTGAATTCTTTTATTTTTTTCCATGAATTTAAAATTTAAAAATAATATTTTAAAAATAATTATTATAGTTGTTTTTTAAATTTTTCTAACTTCAAAAATTAAAAAAAATGGATTCCAGGTTAAGAAATTATTATAATCAAGAAAGAATAATAGAACCTTATAATATAATAAATCAAACATATGTATTTTTAATTTATTAATCAATTTAGGATAATAATCAAAGAAATATAAAATTTTCAAATAATGAAGAACAAAAAATAAAACTTCAAAAATTAAATGAAACTGAAAAATCAATGTTTGATAAAATTGGATTAACTAAAAGATATAATATTTTCAAAGATAAACCAACTAATTCTTTTCATAGAAGAAAAATAATTTTTGATTATGATCCTGAAAGATGTAAAGAAGAACAACCAACATTTACTTTTGAAAATGAGAGAAATATAAATTATTATAAAAGTTATATAGAAAACCAAAATAAAGCAATAAATCAATTTTCTGAAAATTATATAAATTATATGAATAATAGAAATTCAAATTATAAAATAAATTCTCCATATAATTTAAATCATAATAATATAAGACAACAGAATATATCAAAATCTCAACCATTATTATTTGATAAAGATAATTATATAATGAAAAGAAGATCAAACGAAATTTCAAATCCTGTAAAATATTTTCAAAGTCAAGCAGATGATTATAATAAATTTCATAATGAAGAAATGAGATATTTAGATTATAATCAAAATCTTATGAATAATAGAAAATATAATGAAATAAATGTTAATCCTTTTAATAAAGGAAGTTCTAAAGGAGCTTTAGGTCAAAGTTCTTTAAGAAGAAATCCTATTTTAAATCCATTACATGATTATTCTTATAATAAATATTTTGATAGTGATAATAAAACTGAAAGAAATAGAAAACCTTTAATTCAAGCTGGAAATTCTATTTTTGGAAATTAAATATTCAATAGAGTTATTTTTATTTATTGTTAATTTTATAATTATTAAATAAATTTATAAAAAATCATCACTGATAAAAAATTATTTATTTAAAACATATAATGATAAATGTTAAGAAAAATATAATACATCATAAAGTTTAATATTATAATTTATTAATAAAAAAATAAAGAGTAATAAATAGAGAATATTCTATTCATATTAATATAATTAATAAGATTAAATGAACTTTTTTATTTGAATATTTGATTTTTAAATTGTTTAATTTATATTTGTATTTTAAAATTTAATAATAATTATTTGAATAAAATTATCAATATTAATATAAAAAATTATTTCAACATTTAAATAATAATATTTAATATCAAAAACCATTTGAAAAAAATAAAAAACCATTTTTAAATTTTTGAATAAAAAAAATATAATTTAAACTTTTTTTTTAGCAGCAAGTTGTTTTCTTCTAACACTTTCATTATAAATCCTAGCAATATTAACTTCACAACAAGTCATTTGATCTTTAACAAAATCTAAATCTTGTTCATTAACTTTAATTTGATTTTTAGCTTTTTCCAAATTAGAATTTAATAATTCTTTAGCTTCACTCATAGAATATTCACACATAATATTAGCACCTAACCATAAAAAAACACTTTCAGGAACTTTAACATCAGCTTTAGCCCATAAATTATTACTAACCATATAATCTATTTTTAAAGTTTCTTCTTTATCTTTTTTTTCCATATAATCTATTGTTTCTAAACATTTTTCCATATCTGGAATTTTACTTTTTACTCCTTCACTTTGCTTTGATATTTGAGCTTCCATATATTTAAATTTATTCAAATATTGATTTAAATATATTATTAATTTATCTGATGTATATTTATCTATTAAAGGCTCTACATTTTCTATAAAATTCATTGTTGGAACTCCACGTGTGTTTTTTTTTGTTTTATCTATTAAATCATTTATTAAGGAATCTTCTTCTTTTGGAACTGTTGATTCCATCTTTTAAAATAAATAATTTTTCAAAATTATTTTATTTTATATTATTAATTATTTTTTTATTTTTAAAAAGGAAATAAAAGTTTTTTTTCTTTATTTTTTTTTGATTATTTTTTTAAATTTTTTATGAGTGATTCAATCTCTAATTTAAGTAGTCAATTTTTTTCTATTGATAAACCAACTATATTATTTAAAATTAATAATAATAAAAATTATCTTAATTTAAGTTCATCTACAATTTCACATAAATCAATAAGTGAAAGTATAATAAAAATAACAAATTTAACTTCAAATTATTTAGCAATAAGAATAAGAACAACAAAAAAAGAATTTTATGCAGTTACTCCATCATATTCTATTATTGAACCTAATTCAGAAATAAAAATTAGTTTTCAATTATATATTAAAGATAATTCTTTATTTTTATTAAATAGTTCAGAACATAAATTTAAATTTGAATGTGTAGTTCTTGAAGAATATAATAATGAAGAACCAAAAAAAATTTTTGAAGAAATTGGAAAAAATAATTTAAAATATAGAACTGATAGTATAAAAAGAATTGCTGAATTTATAAATGTAAATAATGAGAATCTTATTACTCAAAATATTTTAACTAATTCTTCAAAAAATTCATTAATTGAAAAAAATTTACATTCAAATATAAATAAATTTAATCTTAATTCAAATCGAAATCAATCTAATATAGAAAATGAACAAGATAAAGATGAATTAGAAAGATTAAAAGTAGAATATTATAAATTAAAAAATGAATTAAGTAATTTATCTCAAAATTATATTAATTTAAAAAATAGTGTAGATATGGAAAAAAACGGAGAAATTCCTAATTACAATAAAAAATTAACTTATAATTTACCAGAAAACAATGAAATAAAAATTTCTTCAAAATTAACATTAATATTTTGTCTAACAGCAATAATATTTGGTTATTATTTAACAGAATAAAAAATTAAAAAAAAAATAATTTATATAAATATATTTTATAATATATAATAAAAATAAAATAATTTTTGATTAAAATTACTTGAAAATAAAATTTGTTCAATTAATTTCAAAATTAAATAAAAAATCTAAAAATATCAAAATGGGAAATGCTCAAATATGTAATTGTAAAGAAAGTAAAAGTTTAGAAAATACAAAAAAAGAAATAGTAGTAAACTCAGAAGAAGAAATAGAAAAATTAGAAGAAGAAAAAGTTAAAATAAAAAACTTAAAAACAAATGATGATCTTATTCCTAGAAAGATGTTTTTAAATAGTGAAAAAAATACAAGAAGAATAGAATCAAATTTAGATAGAACAACAGATTCAGTTGAAAAGAATGTAAGTAATTCTCAAAGAGAAACTTTATTAAATTCTAAATTAAGAAATAAAATCGTTAAAAAAACTCATGGAAGAAGAAGTGTTTTTTTAAATAGAACAAGTGTAAATATTATTATAGTTGGTGATAAAAATGTAGGAAAAACTTGTTATGCAAATAAATTAAAAGATAATGTTTTTAATGAGAAATATATTCCAAATAAAAAAGAAGATGATGAAAGATATATTTTTAAAGCTGTTAATGGAGAAAGAACTTATCATTTAAACGTTGCTATTATTAATAATGAAAATGAAATTAAAGAAGAAACTAAAAGACAATTAGATTATTGTTTAATTTTTTATGATATGACTAATGAAAATTCTATTAATTTTGCTATTGATTTATTTAATAATTATTTAAAAGGTGAATTAGAAAATGTTAATAATAATTCTTTAAGTCATGTTATTTTTATTGGTAATAAATGTGATTTAAATAATGAAGTGAATAATAAAGTCATTGATGTTTGTAATGAATTTAAAATGGATCATTTTGAAATTTCTGTTAAAGATAATATAAATATAGAAGAAATGAAAAATAAATTAACACAAGCTTTTGATAATGATGAATTTCAAAATAGAAAATAAAAATTATTAATTTTAATTTTTAGGTTTTAATTTTTACATAAGCGAGTTTTATAAATAAAAAAAAGATATTTTAATGTAATTTTTAATAATTACAATTATTATTGAAAATTATATTGATATATATTATATAATTATTTTTTATCAACAAAAAAAAATTGAAAATTATCATTTCTTTAATAAATAAATTAAATTATTAATAAATGAAAGTAATAAAAAAGTTTAATAAGAAACAAAATAAATAAAATATTAAAAAAAATTTTTTGAAAAATAATTATATGAAAGAAATTATAGTTTTTTGAAAAATCGAAAAAGGAAAGAAGGGATATTTGAGGAAAGAGAAGAATTATTATTATTAATATATAATTGTATTGAATTTCAGTCTATTTAAATGATGAGATATTAATTTTTATTGATAATTAAAAATAAAGTTTTTTTTTATTTTTATTTTATTTTAGTAATTTAAAAAATGGACTTAGATAAAAATGAGAATAATAATGAAAATGAATTTAAAGAAAATTTAAATGAAAAAATAAAAGAATATTTTCAAAATCACAATTATTTAGAAGAAAATAATTTACAAGAGTTTTTACATTTTATTAATTTAGGTGAATTATGGGAATCACAAGATGAATTACAATGTTTATGGATTAATTTAATTCAATATTCAAATAATTCTCAATTAAATTATGAAGAAACAAAAAGAGGAATAAATGAATTTATTTTTAATCCAAATGAAAATAGTATTGTTAATAGAATGAGTTTAAGAATTTCAAAAAGATTATCTAAAAGATTAAGTTATAAAGAAAATAAAGAAACTAAAAGAAATAATTTAAAAAAATTACTTGATATGAGTGAACCGGAATATTTAAGAAAAATTTTATGTTTTTTTAAAATGTTACATTTTGAAAATTTAGAAATTGTAACAAAACAAGAAATAAGAAATATAATTCAGAAAAATTATATATTAAAAATTTCTGAAAATGATTTAATTGATTTCATTCAATATTTTTCAGAAACAATTAAAACAGATTCAACAATTGAATATAAAATAAATAAAGATGAATATTTTAATATAGAACAAAAATTATTAAATATTGTTAAACCTTTTAAAAAAGATTATTTAAATAATAAAATATATGAATATGGAAATTCTAATTCTTATTATAATGAATTTATAAATGAGATAATTGATAATGAAAAAGAATCTGAAATTTATTTTAATTTTATTCAACAAGAATATGAAAATGATAATATATATTTAAAAGATGAATTAATTTTTCTTTGTGAAAGAAGACAAATTAAAGAAGAGATTTTAAGAGATTTTTGTTATAAGTTTGAAAATGAAATTAAAGAATTAAAAGATGAATATATTCAATTAAATGAACAAATGATTAATATGAATAATAATAATGATTCCAATGAAGAATATGAGTTAAAAATTAATAATTTGATGGAAGAAATTAATGCTTTAAATCGAGAAAAAGAAAGAAAAAATGATAAAATAGATAGTTTAAATAATTATATTAAAGATATGGAAATTGAAAATCAAAAAATTTTAAATGAACTTAATGAAAAAGAAAATAATATAATTAATTTCAAAAAAAAAATTGATGATTTATTAATTAAAAATGAAGCTTTAGAAACTTCATATAAATATGGTGTTGATGAATTATTAAAAAAAATAAAATTAGAAAATGAAAGAGAAGAAGAAAAAAATAAAAACTTAAATAATCAAAATTTATATAATAATATAATATTTGAAAATGAAAATCAAAAGAATTTATTTCAAGGGATGTCAATACAAGATATAATGAATTATTCTTTAAAAATAATCGATGATAATAAAAATTTATTAAATAAATTAAAGAATTTAGAAATAACAATTAATGAATTAGAAAAAAAAGAAAAAACAAATTTAAATAATTTAGATGAATTAAAAAAAAATAATATAATATTAAGAAGTGAAAATGATAAATTAAAAACAGAATTAGAAGAAATTAAAAATGAAAATGAATTAAATAAAATATTTAGACCATCAAATGTATTAAGATTAACATTTAAAAAAAGTGAAGAAAAAAAAGAAAACAATTTAATTATTTCAAAAACAAATAATGGAATATTATTTGAAGAAGCAAAAAAAAATAATAAGATAGAAGATAATTTTTCAAATTTATATGAATCAAAAATTTCAGAAAAAAAATCAAATATATCAAAAATAAATAAAAAATCGGAATTAAGGAGTTTAAAAGCAAAAGATGCAATAAGTAAACTTGATTCAAATAAAAAAAGTAATGAAAGAAATTTACCTTTAAGAAATCCTTTTAAAATAGCTCAAGATGTAGAAAAAGATATAATTTCAACAATTAAAACAAGAAAATTAACTGAATTAAATACTATTTTTGAAAAAGAAAAATATGAAAATAATATTTTAAATAAAATAAAAAGAAATAAAAGTTTTTCTCCTAAATTTAATTATCATTCTACAAATTATAATTCATTATCTTTAAATAAAATTAATCCAGATTCAATTTCTCAATTTTTAATTGATAGAAAAAATAAAATAAAAAGTGATGAATTACAAATTGATAGTAATAAAGATATTAGAAAAAATTTTGATAATTTATATTTAAAAAATTATACTAAATTAATAAATTATATAGAAGATACAAATAGAAATTTTAATTCATATGAATTATTTACTGATGATTGTTATTTACTTGATATAAAAACAAAAATGAGAAAATCTATTTTAACTCTTACAAATGAAACAATAATTTTATTTGATGTAGAGGATTTTTCATTTAATAAAATTATACAAAGAACTGATTTAAAACAAGTTTTAATTTCCACTGAAAATTTGAATTTAATTATTTTTAGATTTAATACAAATGATGATATGATTTTAGAAGTAATGAGAAGAAGAAATTTATTAAAATATTTGAAAAAAAATATTATAGTTGGTATTATTCAAGATGAAGTTGAATTTATTAAAGCAAATCAATTTATATATAATGAAGGAAAAGAAATAAAGAAAAAAATACTATATAATTTTAGAATATTTAATTATTTCCCATATTTTGAATATTGTAAATTTTTTGGTTATTTATTAAGATATAAACAAAAACTAAAAAGTAAATTTGTAGAAAAATTTTTAGTTTTATCTGATTTTGGTTTAATTATTTTTGATAGTCCTTTAGTTTCACCAAAACATATTATCTCATTAGAAAAATGTAAAATAAATAAATATAATGGTATGACTTATGGAAAACCATATGGATTTGAAATTATTTCTTATGATCAAATATTTATATTCTTTGCAAAAACTGAATTATGTTTAAATAAATGGATAACAGAAATAAAACAAATAATTCAAAGATATGAAAAAGATATAAAAATTTATAATTTCAAAAACAATGAAAAACAATAAAAATTATAAATAAATATCTTTTTCAGTATAAAATTTTTTTTATATAATAAATAAATTAATTTTAAATAAAAAATTTAAAAAAAAAATTAAATAATAAAAAAAAAAAAATGCAAGATGAAGAAAGTATGAATGTAGAAGAAGTATTAAAATACAAAATGATATTTGTAGGAGATCAAAGTACAGGAAAATCATGTATATTAAATAGATTTGCAAATAATCAATTTGATGAACAATATCAAGCAACAATAGGTTTAGATTTTCTGAGTAAAAATGTAATAATAAAAGATCAAGATGTTAGAATATTATTATATGATACTGCAGGACAAGAAAAATTTCGTTCTTTAATTCCAATGTATATTAGAGAAAGTCAAATAGTTTTATTTGTATATGATATTACAAGAAAAGATTCTTTTGAAAATATTCCAAAATGGTTTTCTGATGTTTTAGATATTAAATCTAATGAAGCTGTTTTTGTTTTAATTGGTAATAAAATTGATTTAGAAAATGAAAGAAAAGTTTCTTTTAATGAAGGTAAAAAATTTGCTGATGAAAAAAATATTATTTTTGGAGAAGTTAGTGCTAAAACTGGAGATGGTTTTAATATTTTATTTAATGAACAAATTTTTGAAATGATTTATATTAAATTTAAAAATGATTTTGAAAAAAAAAATCTAATTGATGCTGGATTTGATTTAAATGATCATTTGGAAGATAATAAAAATAATAATATTAATAATTTTGGAGGAAATAATATTAAAATTGAAGCAAAGGAAGAAATTAAAAAAAATAAAAAGAAAAAAAAATGCTGTTAAATTTCCAAAATGTTTTTTAATATTTTTATAATATTTCATATATATTTTCAAAATTGTAAGAAGATTTAATTTCTTGATTATAATAAATAAAAATTTTATTTTATTTCATCTAAAAAAGAATTTAAAAATTTAAATATTAAAATGTAAATAATATATAAAAATAGGAGTAAAAATTTAGAATTATATTTAAAACAATTTTAAATATATTTTTAATTTATTAAAAAATATATATTTATTTTTAAGAGACATCAAGATTTAAAATAAATATAAAATAATTTTCTTTAAAAAAAATGAATAATAATGAAAAAAAAAATATATAAAAGATTGAGGGATCAAAATAGTTAAAAAAATTTAATTATTAATTAAAAAAGGAAGACTATGAGCAAAAATAAGATAATAGCTACTTATAATTGCAAAACTAAATATTCACATTTTTCAAAAAAAATTAAGATAGAAACTCGTTTATTAAATTATTTTGAAACTGATGATGAAGAATGGGGACAATATAATAATAAGAATGATTTTGAAAATTCAATCGATTTATATAATTCAAAAGAAAAAGAAGAAAAAATGAAATTTCAATTTAAATGCCAATTACCATACAAAAAAGAAAATAAAATTATAATGAATATAAATAAAGATTTAACAAATTTGAGAAATATGTTTTATTCTTGTTTTTCTTTAATTTCTTTAGATTTATCTAATTTTAATACTAAAAAAGTAAAAGAAATGACATGTATGTTTTATTTTTGTTCTTCTTTAAAAGAAATAAATTTATCAAATTTTAAGACTGAAAACGTTGAAAATATGGGATGGATGTTTTCTGAATGTTCTTCTTTAACTTCTTTAAATTTATCTTCTTTTAAAACTGATAAAGTAACTGATATGAGTTATATGTTTAAAAATTGTTTTTCTTTAAATTCATTAGATTTATCTAATTTTAATACTAAAAATGTGAAAAATATGAATGGAATGTTTTGTGATTGTTCTTTTTTAACTGATTTAACATTATCTTCATTTCAAACTGATAAAGTTACTGATATGAGTTTAATGTTCTTTAATTGTTATAGTTTAAAATCTTTAGATTTATCTCAATTTAAAACTAATAATGTAGAAAATATGCTTGGTATGTTTACTAAATGTTCTTCTTTAGAATCTTTAGATTTATCTAATTTTAAGACTAATAAAGTTAAAGATATGAGTTTTATGTTCTTTAATTGTTCTTCTTTAACTTATTTAAATTTATCTAAATTTGAAACTAATAATTTAGAAAAAAAGAAAAAAATGTTTTCGAAATTCAAAAATAAATGTGATGTTGATATAAATGATGAGAATTTAAAAGAGATATTAAATCAAAGTACTAAAAAAGAAAGTTAAATATTTTGTTATTGAAAAAAATATCATAACAAAAATAAAAAAATTTTAAATAATTTATCTTTTTTACATCAATACTTTTTCAAAATTATTTAAATAGATTATTTTCATTTTAAAGAAAATGAATATTTTTAATTTTTTCATTTTTTTAAAAAATATTAATTAGTTCTCATAATGAAACAAGAAGAAAAATTGATTAAAAAAATTCTAATTTTTATTAATCAAAAATTTTGAAAATAAGACTTAAAATCCTCAAAAAAAAAACAAAATGTTAAATAACAATCTCCAAAAATAAAAAGACCCCCAAATAAAAAAACTATTTTCCAATTAAAATAAATAAAAAAAAAAAATATAAATTTCAAAAATAAAAATCAAAAAATAATAATAATAAAAAAAAAAATAAAACAAAACATCCAAAAAAATAACTGCTAAAAAAACTAAAATAAATAAAAAAAAAAAAAAAAAAATGGCAGAAAAAACAGGAAAAGAAAAAGTAATAGATGTAGTATCTCAAGATAAAGATTGGAGAGGAGTAATAGAAAATGAATTAAGATGTCAAGAAAATTGGCAAAAAGATTGGGGATTTTTAGCAGATAATTCAATAACAGAAAATCCAAAAACAAAAGATGAAAGAATTCAAGCTTTAGAAGAAAAATTAAAATCAATGAGTGATGTTAAAATTGATAGTGTTAGTAAAATGCAATACATTGGTCCTTCTTATGATATTTTAGAAACTCAATATAATAAAAGAAAAACTACTGAATTAATGCCTCAAACTAGAAGACCACAAAAAATTTCTAAAGCTTATGCTTTCTTAAAAGCACAAGGTGTTATTAGTGATGAAAAATAAAAAAAAATTATTTTATCTAAATTTTTCTTTTTAAATTATTTGTTTTTTGTTTTTTTTGAAATATTTTTGTTTTTATTTGATTTTTATTTTTTTATTTTATACTATATTATTTTTTTATTCTTTATTTTGAAATTTTTTCAAAATAAAAAAATACTATAAAATATGGGAAATAAAAATCAAAACTCACATGGAGACATCCCTGATAATTTTAATGGTAAAAATAAAAATATTAAAAATAATAAATAGTAAATAAAGATTGTTTTGAGCGAGAAAACATAATAGGAAAAGGAGGTTTTGGTAAAGTATGGCGAGTAAAAGTAAAGAAATATCAGAAAGAATTTGCAATGAAAGAAATGTTAAAAAAAAAAATATTAGATAAAAGAAGTGAAAAAGGAGTAATATATGAGAGAGATTTATTATCAAGAATGCATCATCCATTTATAGTAAATATGTATTTTTCATTTCAAGATACAGATTATTTATATTTAGTAATGGATTTATTAACAGGAGGAGATTTAAGATATTATTATTGTAAACATCGTAAATTTAATGAAGAAGAATCAAAATTTATAATAGCATGTTTAATATTAGGATTAGAATATATTCATTCAAATAATATAATACATAGAGATTTAAAGCCAGAAAATTTAGTATTTGATTCAAAAGGTTATATAAGAATAACAGATTTTGGAATAGCAAAAATAACAAAAGAAGTTTCTGATAAAGATTCTTCAGGAACTCCTGGTTATATGGCTCCTGAAGTAATGTTAGGACATTCATATAATCAATGTGTAGATTATTTTGCTTTAGGAGTTATTGCTTATGAATTAATGTTAAGTAAAAGACCTTATTTTGGAAAAAATAGAAAAGAAATTAAAGAAAAAATTCTTGCTAGTCAAATACAAATTAAAGGTAAAGATATTCCTAAAGGATGGAGTATTGAAGGTGCTGATTTTATTAATAAATTAATTCAAAGAAAAATTAAAGATAGATTAGGATTTCATGGGATTCAAGAAATTAAAAATCATCCTTGGTTTAAATATTATAATTGGAAAAATATATATTTACAAAAAGAAAAAGCACCTTTTGTTCCTCCAGAAAATGAAGATAATTATGATGAAAAATATTGTTGTGGACCTGAAATTTGTGGTTTAGCTACTAAAGAAAGATATAGAAAAATTGTTTCTGGAGAAAATTATAAAATTGCTTTTGATAATTATTATTATTTTAATAGATATAGTATGAAAAAAAATGAAGAAGAAAAAAAATATTATAATCCACATCTTATATATGATCAACTTGAAATGAAAGAACAAATTGCTTTCGGAAATTATGATATTAATACTATTAAAGTTCATTCTAGAAATCTTAGTAATAAGTTTTTAAAAAGAGGATTAAGTGCTGATTAAAAGTTAAAAAAGTTAATCAGAAAGTTATGAAAAAAACTATTTCCGATTTTTATAAAGATTATAATAGTAATCCTATTAATATTAATAATATTAATAATCAAATTGAAAATTTTGTAAATGGTAATAATGATAATAATAATAAAAATGATAATAAAGGTGATAATAAAAATGATAATAATAATAATAATAATAGTAATAATAATAATAATAATAATAGTAATAATAATAATAACAATAAAAATGATAATAATAATAATAATAAAATTAGTTCTAATGTTCCTCAAATTAAAAGTAGAAATCCTAGTAAAGGTGTTTTTGATGTTTTTAAACCTCATAGAAAATATAAATCACTAGGAATGAAATTTTCACATGGGTTTAATTAAATAAATTAAATTATTTTTCTTATAAAATTATATATAAATTGTAAAGCATAAAATTCCAAAAATGAACTATTTAAAATATATTTAAAAAAAGTTTAATTTAAATTTTTATTCTAAATAAATAATTAAAACAATCTATCATAGAGAAATTAAGTTTTATTTATATTATATTAAAATTAAATCAAGAACCTTATTTCTACTTAAGGCTTTCAAAAAACTCAATATAAGTTCGAGATTTTGAAATATATTCATTAATATATGTTTCTTCTTCTTTTTCTTTTCTTAATTCTTCAATAGAATCTTCAAATTCTTTTGAATAAAAATATTCTGTTAAAATTTCTTTATAAGTTAAAGAACCAATAATTTTAAAACCTGATTTTTTTTCTATTTCTTCATTTTTTTTAAGATATTCTAATACTTTAAGATTATTTTTATATTTTTTTAAATCAACTTCAGCCTTTGTCTCCAGATAATAATTTTTTAATAATATTTCTTTATAAGTCATATTTAAAGTTTTTTTATTCTCTGCTCTTGATATATTACTTATAAATCCTTGAGGAAGAAAATCAAATAATTTTTCAGATTGCGCTTTTTTTAATTTATTATTAATTATATTTTTTAAAACTTTATGAAATCTAGATTTTATTTTTTTTCTTATATCATCAGGTTTATATTTTCTTATCTTCTTTTTTTTTTTATTTCCAATACTATGATATATACAATTTGAATTTACATTATTTTGTCCATCGATTATTATAAATTTTTTTTTATTGAAATATTTATCATTTTCTTGAAATATATTAAACTTAGTAGGTTTAAAATTATTTTGTTTTGGTTTTAATTGTAAAGGTTTTTTTACATCATTTACATTATCATTTATTTCTTCATCAATGTCGACTATTATTACTTTATCATCATTATCCATTGGAATAATTTCAACAGAATTGAAATTAATTGGATTTATTATTGGATCTTTTGAAATATTTTGAAATTCATTTGATTCTTTCTGGGAAAAACATTGGAGAAAATAAAATTCAAATTTTTCTTTTTTTTTATCTTCTAATGAAACTAATGTTGGTTCAGATTGTTCATCATAATATTCTATATCTATTGATGAATCTTCTTTGCTCATTTATAATTTATAATATTATTATTTTTGATTTTCAATCAAAAATATTTTAATTTTTTATTTTTCCAAATTTAATTAAATATTTAGGGAGCTTCATATCTGATAAGGAAATTAAAAAATAGCTTTTTAAAAAAAAATAAAAAATAAATAAAATATAAAATTAAATCATAAATTAAAAAAAGAATAAAATATAATAAAATAAAATAACAAAGTAAACATAATAAAATATAAAAATATTCATAGTTATTTTTTTTCTTCTTCATTTTTCATATTATTCAATGTTAAATAAAAAACTAAAATATCACCAATTTGAATTTCAAGTCCTTTTCCAATATCAATAATTAAACCATTTTTTCTTATTTCATTACAACATTTTTCATTTTTTTCTAAAATATTTAAAGTTATTCCAATATTATTTTTATCTATAAATCCAGATTTTGTTGCAGTAAAATACATTTTAATAATATAAAAACCAACATCATCAAATTCGATTTTATTTACATTAAAATTATCTCTTAAATAATTTACAAATTCATTTATTTTTTCTGATATATTTTTATCTTTTAATCTTGATACATCATTCCATTTTGTTTTTATTAATTCCATTTCACAAAATCTACTTAAATCAAAATCACAAAGTTGTTGATCTTTAACTTTTTTAATTTTATAATTTTCATATTCAATATAATTTAAAGTTTGATTAGATAATATTTTAATTGGTTTCCAACAAAAATTTTCAAAATGAATAAAACCCATTGGAGATAATACATTAACTGAAATTTCAAAATAATCATTTAATTTAAATGGTAATATTGGCATTGAATAAGAATTATTTTTATTTTTATCATAATTAAAATATGTATTTTCTTTTAAAATCCACCAAATTTGATTTTTTGTACTTTTATATTTATAATCAAATCTATAAACATTTCTTAAAAATTGTTCTTTTTTTCTCATTTGAATTGTACTTAAATTATTTTCTATTTCAACTGTTTGATCTTTATAATATGAATCTAATAATAATTGTGCTTTAATTACTAAATAAATATTAAAATTTCGATTATCATTACATTTAAATACTATTTTTGTTGATTCTAAATAAAATTGCTCTTTATATTTATCTCTGAATGGATTTATAATATATTTCTTACAATTTTCAGAAAGGAAATTTCTAAGATTATCTCTTGAAAATCTTATACTATGATAAATACCATAAATATCCATTGGTTCTAAAAAAGAATATAATTTAACTAATGATTTTTGATATTTAGATAATTTAAATATATCAATATGAGTATCATGAAGAAATTTAAATTTTAAAGTTTTTATTTTTTCATCAATTGATTGAACTATTTGATTTGTGTCTGTTGTTGATAAAAGTAAATCATTTTTGTTATTTCTATTTGAATTTATTGGAGAATTAATTGTAATAATTGGATTAAAAGGAAAAGAAGAAACAGAATCAGTTGTTTTTTTAAATAATTCTTCTCCTTTATATTTATTATTATTATTTTTTCTACTTTTTCTTAATATAGATAATATACCTTTATTATCATCATTATCTATTATTTCACTATTATTTTTATTTTTTTTAACATTTCTTTCTGAAATAAAAGAACCACTTATATTATTATTTTTTCCATTAAATGAATGATGAGCACTTATTTGACTTGAATTTAAATTATTATAATCATATATATTTCTTTCTGTATTTAATTTCTTTAACATTTCTTCTAATTTTTTATTTCTTGGTTCAAAATGTTCAACTATATCTTCACTATTTAAACTTATTGTTGTTTTTTTTATATTATCTACTTTTATTGGTTTTTCTTTTTCTTTTTTATTAGATAAAGATTTATGATTATTAATTTGTGCATTATATTTTTCTAACATTTTTTCTAATTCTTTATTCTTTCTCATTTTTTATTTTAAAACGATTTTAAAAAATTAAATTAAAATAACAATAAATAAAATAAATAACTAAAAAATACATTATTCTTACTGTTCATTTTCTTTACCTAAAATTTTATCAATTAATATACTAGTTTCATAATCTTTATAATCTAAATCATAATTTTGAATTTTTTTCATAACAACAACCTCTATTTAAATAAGTATTAGCATTCATAGGTTCAATTTCTTTAATTTTTCCAAAATCAATAATTGTTTCTTCAATATCACCTATTTTATCTAAAGAAATTGCTCTATTATATAATGCATGAGTATATTTTGTTCTTTATTTAAAACAATTGAATAATCATTTATTGCTTCTTTAAATTTACCTAATTAATCATAATAAAAACTCTATTAATATAAGATTTATTATTATCTTTTTCATTATTTAATATTATAATCAAAAATAGCATTTTCATATTCTTATTTTCTTCATTATCAAAACATTAAATTTGTTTTAAAGTTAATTTTAATTGTAGAAAATATTTCTATAGATTTATTTCTCAAAATAAATAATTAAAAAAAAATTGATTCAATTTTAAATATTAAAATTGAATATTATAATTCTTATATATATGAATAAAAATTAAATTAAAAATAATTATAACCTATTCAAATAATTTTTTCTTCTCTCCAAAAAATGGATTGGGATAATATAAATAACTTTATAATAATTGATATTTTTTCAATACATACCCAATTTTATTTAAGAATTAATTTTATATAAATAATTTTAATGAGCAATTTATATAATTGAATTTTCATGTAAATGTTTAATTTCAGAATTTTTTGTTGCAGAATTGATTAAATGAATATTGCAATTTTTATCAATAAAAAAAAACTGATTTTTATTAATATTAATTCCAGTTTTATTTATAAAACAACTTTTATATTTTAATTTTATATTGGAATTTTTAACAATCCTACAAAAACTATCATATATAACAACATCACTTAATTCTTTTTGTTCTTTTTCAGTACTTTTTCCTCCTAAAATATAAATAAAATTACTATTATTAGTTTTAAAACAAGCAGAAGAATATCTACTTAACAAATCAAAATTTTCATTAATCATAATTCTTTCCCATTGATATAATATTTTATTAATATTTAATCTTAAAATAGAATTATTAGATTCTTTTTTTTGATCTTTAGTACAAATTCCTCCAAATAAATATAAATATTCTTCATTTTTATCAATTAATAAAGAACATTTATATCTTTCTTCAGGAAGATTTCTAACTTCTTTCCATTTATTTAATTCTAAATTATATAATTCACATCTAATTTGTCCTTTTCCTCCAATAACTAAAATAAATTTATTATTAACTATTAAAGAAGGATTATAATGAGGACATCTTGAATTAATTAAAAAATGAGTTTCTACTTTTTTATCAATTAATTGTAATTTAATTAAATAAGCTCCATGAATTAAATTAGCTGTTATTTCATTATTTCCACATAAATAAATAAATCCATCATCTGAATTAACTTGTGATATTCCTTTTAATGAATTTAATACTCTTAAATTAACTGAAAGTGATGATACTCTATCTTCATCTATATTATAACATAATAAAAATAAATTCTTTAAATTTTTTTCATATATCTGTCCCATTATTTTTGTTGAAGAGAATATTTCATTATCACAATGAGATCTGCAACAAAATTGATTTCCCATTTTATGAATTCAATCACTATTATTTTTTTAAAATATATTTATTTATTTTTTTTTTAAAATTACAATTTTTCCTCTCATTAACTATTTGAAAATAAAAAAAATAAATTACTATTATATTTTATTATAAAAATTATAGAATTAAATATGTCTTTTGAGCAGAAAGAAAAAAATGAATCAATAAAGATTATTTCTAATAAATGTAGAGAAAAGTTATTTAATACATTAGGAGAAATTTATTCATATAGTGAAAATCATTTTGGTAAACCAATTAAACCTTCAGAAATGAGAATTATTATTAATCATCGTTTTAATTTTGAAAGAAAAATAAATGATTTTGATTTTGATTTTATAAATTATTCTTTTGATTCTGAAAGAGATTTGAATAAAAATGAAAAAATATTAAAAGTAAAAAATGAAATTTTCTCTTTTAATGATGAATATACTAAAAAATATTCAGGAGCTATTAAATCATTTGATTTCTCACCTAAAATAAGAAAAGGATTAACTTTTGAACCTCAATATTTTGATTTCTTTTTATTAAAAAATTCAAAAAAAGAAAAATATATATTTAAAGAAAGAATAAAAGATGATTTATTTATTTATTCAAAAAATTGTAATTCTAATTTGTTACTTCAAATAAAAAATTATATTGATTTTTTTGATCAAATCCCTTATTACTTTGAAAAAATAGGTACTATTTATTTAATCTTATTTTTGAAAAATATATCTGAATATGAACCATATTTACAACTTACTAAACAAAAAATTAATTATTTTTCAACAAATCCAGAAAAATTTCAAATTGTTTTTCTTTCAAATTATTTGAATGAAAATGAGCCAATAAATATATTTAATTCTTTTCCAAAAAATAACGATTTTTATTATTTCATTGTTGATCCTTCAAATAAAATAAAATGCATTAAAACTTTTACAAATTTTCATCACAATATAGTAAAATATTTTGAAAAAAATGAATCAAATAATGAAATTCAATGGTTAGATATTTTAGATACATTAAAAAATTTTCAAAAAAAATATTATCTTCATTCATTTATATTTAGTTATAAATTAAGAATAAGAATAGATGATGAATTTAATAAAATAATCCCAGAAAAATTAAAATATTTAAAAGTGGAAGGTGAATTTAAAACTAGTGAATATGATTATTTAAAAAAGTTAGAGAATAATCCAATAATTAAAATAAAGAATAATATAACAGAAATAGAAACTTTTTCAATTCCAACATTTTTTGTGAGTATAAAATGTAATAATTGTTCGAGAATAATTCAAGAAAATGAAGGATCCTATTATTGCTTTTGGTGTACAGAATTTTTTTGTGACAATTGTTTTGAAAATAAATTATCATTAAATAATTATAATGATGATGTAAGTCATTTTATGGATAGATTAATTCATAAAGACCATAATTTATTATATTTTAAAACAAGAAATAAAAATGATTTAAGAAATTTAGATAAATATAAATTAGGAACAAATAAATTTAAAGAACCAAATGTGGAAATATCATATCATCATTCTGCAATTTGTAATGGTTGTGGAGAAAATAATTTTGAACAAAATAATAAAAAAACAAGATATATTTGTGTTACTTGTAGACCTGGAAAAAAAATTTCAGGAGGTTTTGTTGATTATTGTTGGAATTGTTTTAATAATATGAGATTAAACAATGAGAATGGAATTGCAATTCAAAATAAAATTGACGGAAAAGTTTTTTCAATTAATCCTAATATTCCTAATAAACATAATCATAATACTCATGTTTATTTAGTTCTTACTTGTGAAACCAATAGACAATATGATATATATTAAAATAAATAATTGTTAATTAAATTAAAATTTATTTATTTGAATTAAATAATTATTTGTTATTTATTATTTGTATAATAATTGTTAGGGTAATTATTATACTGAGTTTTTTTTATTTAATTTTTAATAAACGAAATTCTTTATTATTTGTTATTCCCACATAATTTTTATTATAACAAAAAGAACAATTTTCAATTTCATAATCTGATAGATAAGTCATTAAAGCTTCATTTCCATTTAAATTTTGAATATTCCAAAAAATTGCATTTTTATCATCACTAACAGATAATAAACAATAATCACTTTCAGGGACCCAACTACAATTATTAACTGAATCTTTATGATAAAATAATGTTTTATATATTTTATTTTGATTTCTTAAATCGATAATATTAACTTCATTACTATTTAATGTTATAAATGATAAAAAATTATTATTGGATTGATTAATATCTATTTTAATTATATTTTGTTTATTATTATCATATATTTTACTATTTTCATTTATTGTTCTTAAATCAAATAATCTAATTGAACCATCAGCTCCACAAGTATAAAAACAAGTAGAATTTTCATCAAAATTAATTTTATAACATTCTTTATCATTTGCAATTAATTTATGTAATTCAATTTCTTTATTAATATCATTTATTGAAACTGTTGAATTAATTGAACTAAAACCAATTAATGATGAACCTTCATTTTTCCAACTTAAAGAAGTTAAAGGTGCATTATATGGAAATTCTATATTTTGAATTATTTTAGATGATAAAGAATATATTCTTAAACTATCTGATGAAGTAGCAAATAAATTATTATAACTTTTAGAAAATTCTATTTGTGTTATTGGATATTGAATTTTAATTGTTGAAATTTCGTTAAATATATTTTCTGATGTATTATCTTCATTAATAGATAATATTTTTATTATATTATTATTTGATGTTTCCATTGAAGAAACACCAAAAATTATATTTTGACTAAATTTATTATATTGAAAGGAGATACCATATAAATAATAATTACAAGAATAAATATTAACTGTATTTGTATTATTTTCACTTTCCATGAAAAAAATATGAAAAAAAAATTTTAAAAAATTAAATAAAAAAAAAAATTAAAAAAAACAATATTAAAATAGCATATAAAAACCTTCAAAAAAAAAATAAAAAGCATTAAAAAAAAAAGAATTATAAATCTTCATCAAGAGGTCTTAAAAAAGTATCAACAGGGAGTAAAAAAGCAAGAAGCATAATAATAATATTAGTAAAACCTAAAAAAAGATAATTCATATTATGATTTAAAGCTCCAACTAAAAAAGGTGACCAAGAGCCTAAAAGAAAAGAAAACATTTGAATAAAACTTTGAGCTAAATCTCTTAAATTAGTAGGAAAAACTTCAGTAACATACATAAAAGAACAACCATAACAAATTGAATTAAATAACATAATCATTCCTGCATAAATTGCAACATATTTTATTGCAAAAACACTTAAAAAATAAAATATTACACATCCAAATGCACTTATTATTATTGTATTTTTTCTTCCAAATATTTTACTTTCTGTCATAAATCCTCCTATTATTCCATTTGGTAATTGAATTATTCCATATATTAATATTTGAATATTATATGATATATTATATATTTGACTTCTATAATCTATTAATGTTTTTGGAATTAAATATGTTATTCCTATCATGTTTAAAAAACATATTGAACATATTAATAATGTTGATACTGTTAAGAATGTATATTCATTTTGGAATAATTCTTTATATTCTGATTTTAGTTTATATTGTTTTTTTATTTTTATTGAATCTAATATTTTTACTTTTTCTTCATCTGTTAATAATCTTTTTGACATATATTCTATAACTGTAAATGCTTGATTAACATTATTTTTATTTAGTAAATATAAAGGACTTTCACTTCCCCAAAAAAATATAATAATAAGTGAAATAATTCCAGGAATAACAGTAATTAAATTTATAATTTTCCAATATTTAGTATTAAATCTATTTAAATCTAGCATATAATTATCTAATAATATAGTAAATAAATTACCAACATTATAAAAACCAGAATTAATCATAATAACTAAACTTCTATTTCTTACAGGAAGAAATTCACTCATTAAATTTAATACAACAATATTAAAAATTCCAATACAAATATTAGCAAAGCATCTAAGGAAAAAAATAGGATAAAATTTTAAAGGAGTGAATAAAATACTACAAAAAATAGTAGAAAAGACATAGACAAATAAAGTTAAATTTAAAGTAACAATTCTTCCAAATTTTTTACATAAAATTCCAACTAAAGAAGCTCCAACTCCCATCATAGAATATAATATACAAATACAAATTGAAATTACATATTTTGATATTCCATTATTTTGACCTAAAAAATCCATATTAATTGAAATAAAACAAGTTTCTGAACCCCAAATCCATTGAAGTAAAGATGCTAAACCAAATATACACCATGATAAATTTGTAAAACCTAATTTTTCCATAAAATCTGAATAATAATTTGAATTTTTATTTTCTATTATAAATGAATTTTTTATTTCTAAATTCTCTTCGTTTATTATGTTATCATTTTGTTTTGTTTCTTCCATTTGTAAAAATTTTAAATTCTTTTTATAAGTTTATTTCAAAAAGAATATATTTTTTTATTATTTGAAATTAAATATATGATTTTTTATTTGTTAAAAAATTATTTATTTGGATTTTATAAAGGTTAAATATTAAATTAATAAATGACAGAGGATAATAATGAAAATCCTGATAAAGATTATTTAGACGAAGCTTTTATTAAAACAATAAATAGTATAGATAAAAATGATTTGCTTTCATTATTAAAATTACTTTTAGATAATTATAATACAGAATTAAATTATGAACAAATTCAATATTTTAATAATCAATGTAAAACTTTATATGATGAAACAAATTCTGAACATTTTCTTCGTCAATTAAAATATTTAATTAATAAAGGAATTTATAATAGAATAACAAAAAGATATAAAGCAGAATTAATAGAATTAGGAATTGATCCTGAAAAAGTTGAAGCAATAAGTAATTTACAAAAACAATATCAAGATATTAATTTTGAGAAAAATGAAAAATCTGTTAAAAATAATAATATTTATTTAAAAGATTTTGATATGTATACTGAAATGCCTGTTCATTATAGTGATTATAAAATTAATAAAGAAGACCAAGAAAATTATGATATTAAAAAGCAAAATTTAATATTAAATTTAAATTTATCAAATGGTGAAAAAGATGAACATAAAATTATTGAAATAGATAAACAAAAAATGATAAATTTATTTGAAAAAGTAGAACAAATACAAGAATATTTAGATAAACTTTCATAATTAATTAAATAATAAAAAAAATATTTAAAAATAAAAAAAATAGAATTTTTATTAAATAAATTAAAAATAAATATTAAAAATAAGAAAAAAATATAAATAAAATAATAAAAAATGAACGAAACATTTGGAGATTATATAAAAAGAAAATCAATAGAAAGGCGAAAATTACCAACAAATCCAACATTACATCATTCAAATAGTGATACAAAATTAGCAATAATAAAATTAGATGAAAAAAGGGAAAAAAATAAACAAAATAATGATTTATTTTTCAGAAAAAAAAATCATGAAAAATGTTCAACTTGTAATGTATGTCATCATATAAAAAAAATGATAAAAAAAGATAAAAGAAGATTAAGTGATTATATAATAAATAATGAAAAATATGTTAAATTATTTGGTAATTCAAGATATACAAATAAACCACCAAGTTTATTTGTAAAAGATCAAAAAAAAAAATTAGATCAAAGAAAAGTAGGTTTAGTTCCTCTTCCTTTAAAACCAAAAAAAAAAATTAAAAATAAAGAAGATCATCAAAAATTATATGATTTACAAAGATCAATTGTTATGATTAGAAGATTTCAATATAATCAAAAAGTTAAAGTTAATAATTCTAAAGATTTAAATAATCAAAAAAAAATTAATATTAGTGATATTATTAGAATTCAAAAATGGTGGAGAAGAATTTCTAGTATTATTAAAATTCAAAAACATTTTAGAGGGTATTTTATGAGAAAAGAAATTTTAGCTGTGAAAAAATTATTTATTTTAATGAATCATTTTGAAAATTTTTTATTGAAATTAAAAGGAAGGAAAATTTTTGGAAAAATAATTGAATATGTTTCATATAAAAAACCTATATATAAAATTAAAGATGGTTATTTTGAAAAAATTTGCTTGATTTTTAATAAAAATATTATTGATGATATAATTAAAATTCAAACTTTTTTCAGAAAATTTATATCAATGAAAAAAAGAAATTTTTTAGCTAACAAAAAAATTAAATTTATGCCTCAAAATAATTATTTTTTTTTGACAAAAATTAGTTATAATAAACTATTATTAGATAAAAAAATTGAAATTATTCAAAAGAAATTTAGGGAATATTTAAAACATAAAAATCCTTTAATTAAAAAAAAAATTCTACCTTATAAATTAAATAAAAAAATAATATCAAGACCAAATCCTGAAGCAAAAAAAATTCAAAATTGGTTTAAAAGAAATTATGAATTTTTATGTAATGAAAGAAATAAAAGTGGATTTTTTCCAAAAGAAAATAAATGGGAATTTTATACTAAAACAAAAATAGATGAAAATTTAACAAATAATTTATTTATTCAAAGAAAAAAAAATTATGATAGTTATACTGAAATGTTAGAAGAAAAAGGATTAAGAAGTAATAAAATAATATATCCATTTACTTCTAAAAATTGTTATATAAGTAAAATAAGGAGAATAGATTTGATTAATAAAATTGAAAAAATTCAAAATTTTTCAAAGAAAAATGTCATAAAATATTCTAGAAGTACTTCTCCAATTTCTGGTTCTTATACAAATAAAGTTTATCTTTCTTTAAATAATCAAAAAGTTATAAAATTTGTTAATTTGATTAAACATGGTATGTTAATTAAAAATATGAAAAAAGTTATAAAATATAAACCTATTAATAATTATGATGATGATGATATTAATAAGATCATTTCTATTCAAAAATTTTATAAAACTCATTATTATTTACAAAGGAAAAATATTAAAAAATTAGATAAGTTTTATAAGGAAAAAGGATATTTTTCTGATAAAATTAGAACAATTAATAATTCTAAAGAAATTAAATTTCTTCAAAATTCATTTAAAAATTATTTAACTCATTTGGAAAAAGAAAAAAATATTATAGATAAAACAAATTTAAATAAATATTTTTCTGCTCCAGTAAATAATAATTTTAATGAACATCCAGAAAATAATATTTGTTATATAACTAAAAAATATATTAAAGATGTTTCATATGAATTAAAATCAATTCAAAGTAAAGTAACCTCTTATATTTTAATTAAAAGATTGAAAAAAGATTTTTATGATTATTCAAAATATCCTTTGATAAATAAAAAATATTTAAATGAAAATAATTTCTACACAAAAAAAATAATACAACCATTAGATTCAATTAATAAAATTAAATTAATACAAAATTTCTATAAACAAAGATATAATTATTTTGGTGAAAATATTTTACCAAATAATCTAGAAAAACAAATATCATATCCGGAGGAAATATTAAAAAATCAAATTACAAATTCTTTAAAAAAATATTATTCTAAAAATGATACTTCAAAAATGAAATTAAATAATGAAGAATTAAAAAATCATTATAATACATCAATTAATTTAAATGAAAACCAAATTATGACTTTATTTGAAAAATTAAAAAGGAATAAAAAACCAATTCCTGATATGAATTGTAATTATATTTCTAAAAGAAGAATTGAACTTGTTGCAGGAAAAACTTATTTAAGTGATTATAATATTCCAATTCAAATTCCTATTTTATCCTTATGTTTATCTGAAAAAATAAGATTAATAAATAATAATGAATTAATCGAAAAAATTCAATTTAATTTTAGAAATTATAAAAAAAGAATTGAAAATATTATTAAAAAACCAAGTAAACATGAATTAACTTTAAATGATAATAATATTGATGAAGAAGATCAAAAAGATTTATTAAAAGATTTTAAAAAAAATGAAAAATCAAGAAATGGAAAAAAAATTAATGATACAATTGATTTAAAAAGTACTAAAATTAATTATAATAATTATTGTTTTGTTACAAAAGTGAGAATAAGAGATAGTACTAAACTTATAAAAACAATTCAAACAAATTTCAAAACTTTTTCTTCAAATAATTCAATAGAAAAATTAAATATTGTAAATAATAAAATTTTTAAAGAAAATAAATTGCATCCAATATCTAATTGTTATATATCAAAAGTTAGAATTCATAAAGAAGTTTGGAACAAATACATTGAAAATGTAAATTATAATATTAAAGTAATAAAAAAACCAATTAGAAATGATAAAATTGAAAATAATATTCATTTAAAAAAAGATGGGAATGAAAAAACATTTATATCAAATAAAATAACTAATTATATAAGTAAAGTTAGATATTATAATAATATTTCTTCTATAGAAAAAATTCAAAACTATATGAAGAAGGTTAATTCTTTTAATAAAAATATAATTAATTTAAATGAACAAGCTCAATTTAAATTAAATATTTCTTCTATAGGAAATATAACTAAACATAGAAAAACATATTTAAATAAAGAAATTGAAAAACTAATTTCATTACAAAATAATATAAAAATATATTTAGCTAAACAAAAGAACGAAAAAGAAATCAAAAATAAAAAAATTCCAATAATATTAAAACCAATTTCATCACAATCACATATAACAAAAATAACATTACTAAATAATGAAAATAAAATTAAAAAAATTCAGAATAAATTTATATCAATAATAAACAAAAATAAAGAAGAAAAGGAAAAAACAATATTAAGACCATCAATAAAAGCATTACAATTAAATAATCCAAATCCTCAAAATTATTATGGAAGTTCTGATAATTTAGACTCTCAAATAATAATAAATAATGATATAAAAGATAAATTAAAAACAATATACAATTATTCAAAAATTAAAATAATAGAAAAGAATAATAATTACCAATCATATAATTCTTTACAACCTTTTCCAGGATTAACTGGATATGTTTCAAAAATATACAAATTAAATATATATAAGATAAATAAACAATTAGATATTCATTCTTATTTTACAAAAAAAATTTATATCACAAAATTATTTTCTACTAATTTAGAATTTCTAAATTTACTTAAATTATATTTAACCAAAAAAACCCAAGAATTAATATTTTACAAATTAAAATATAATACTTTCCTTCAAATTGATTATTCATTTTATATAAAAACTCTTCAAAGAAATTTACTTTTTTATTTAAGTAATCCAGATAAAGGAAAAAAAGTAAAAAATTTCTTAGAAAAAGTTTTCCCAGAATTACAAACAACAAAAAGTAAAAAAATAATAAATAAAATATTATCAAATTTATCTTCATCACAAAAAAAACAATTACAAAACAGTAATATTTATTCAAGTTTAGAGCAAGATTTTATAGATTATTTAAATTCATTTAGTAAATTTGACAAAAATTTAAGTAATGAAAATTTCATAAAAGAAAGATTAAAACAATCAAATTTAACAAATACAAATTTATTTAGTTTAACAAAATTTTTAGATGATGAATTTGATAATTTAGTTAATGGAAAATATTGTTTAAAATGTTATCAAAATAGAGAAAATTGTCATTGTACAAAAAAATCAACTGATGATGAAGAAGATTATATTGATATAGAAATGCCAAATGAAGAATTTACATCAAAAACAAAAATAAATCATTTTGAATATGATAGTACAAAATGTAAAGGAGTTTTAATTAAAAGAAAACCTAAAATAGAAGAAAGTTATGAAGATCCTATAACAAATATGATTATTGATAAAAAAAAATTAAAAAAAAGTAATATTCAAAAAATTGAAAGTGATAATTCTAATAATAGCAGTAATAATAGTATTAAAGTTGATAAAGTTTATAAAAAAAATAAAAATATTGCAGATTTAAAAGCTTTATATCATAATGATAATAAAAAAAATAAAAGTAATCAAGTATTAATTAGAGATTCTAATCAAGAAAGTGAAGGATCTATAAAAGATAATTCGAAAAATTTTTATTAATTTATTTATTTGTTTTTTATGTTTCAAATATATGAGTAATATAATATAATTTTTTTTTGGGATTTTTGGAAAATATAATAATTAAGATAAATATAAATTTTTTAATATGTAAATATATAAATAAATAAAAAATGAATTTTAATAAATATCAAATAATTGGCTTATTCATTTTAATTTCATGTGCTATATATTTGATTAATTTTACTATGATAAAATTATTTCTATCTCATTTTATAAATGGAAGAAATAATTTAATTGAAAATACAAAAAATGGAAAAGTAAATAAATATGATTATGCATATTTATCAATTAAATATATTGCTTGGCCTTTGATCCTTTTATTTATTGTAATTTTAATATTGGAAGTTTTTTTAGATAAAGGAATTGTTAATCCATCTAAAATAAAAAAAGAAGATGAATATAATGTTTTAGTATATCATCCAATAAAAAATAATGATAAAGAAGGGGAAATCGAAATTTAAATTAAATTATTTTTAATATATTTAGTTAATCAAATTAAAAAACTAATTTAACATAATTAAGTTTAAAATTATTTTTTTTTCTATTTAAATTCATTAATGAAAAAAAAAAAATTTAAATATTCGAAATAATTAAAATGAAAAAAAATGAGAAAATTGGGAAAGCAAATAAACTTAATGGACAAATTTTAAAAGAAGAAAAAAAAGTGAATATTAAATCAGCAAAACAATCAAATATAAAAATAAATAAAACTTATAAAGAAGAAACATTATCTAGTAATTTTGAAACGAAAAGTTCAAATAAAAGTTTAAATAAATGTGCCTTATCATTATCAAAGGAAAAAATGACTTCAAAAAAAATAGAAAATACCAAAGCAAAAATTTTAAGAAAAGTTAATTTAAATTGTTCAAATAATAATAATGAAAATAATCTATCAAATTCAAATACTAAAAAAACAATTTTTACAAAATTAACAGAACAAATGTTTGATAATATTTTAAAGAATAATAAAAGTTCAAATATATATGATTATGAATCTTTTACTAATGAAAGTTTACTTCAAAAATTTAGCCAAGTTGAAAAAAATAATGATGAAAAAAATAAAAAAATAATAAAAGATTTTATTGAAAGAAATGAAAAAACAAATGATAAGAAAAAAGTAAATAAATCTAAAATAGCTTCTCAATCTAATCAAAAATTAAATGAAAAAAATAAAAAAGTAAATTTAAAAGAATTTTTTTCAAATCAAAATAGATTTGCAGAAAAAAAGAAACAAAAATTAGAAATAATAAGTCAACAATTAGAAAATGAAAAAATAAAAAATATAAGAGATAAACCTTTAATAAACTCTAAATCAAATAAAATAATATATTCAAAAAAATCTAATGAAATAAAAAAAAATATTCATTTAAAATTATTTGAAGATTTTACAGAAAGGAAAAAACATAAAACAATTCAAAGTGAAGAATCTAATGAATCAAAAGAAAAAACAAAACCGAGAAAATTAAGTAATATTTATAATAAATTATATGAAGAATCAAAAGAAAGAAGTAGAAGTCAAAGAGAGAATGAAAAAAAACATTATAATCAAATATCAAAATCTTTTATAGTAAATCAGAATTCAAATGAAATTTTAGCTCAAAAATTTTTAAAAAAATATGAAACTGAAATAACATGTATTTTTAATAAAAAAGCAGATGATAATTTTCATATTAATTTTTCTGAATTTCTTCTTCTTTTAAATAAAATTGGTTTTACTATAAAAAATTATTCTAATACAGAAAATAATAAAAATAATTTAGAAAAAGAATTTCAATTATGTAAAGAAGCTTGGAAAATAATTTCAGAAAAAAAAACTTTTGATGAAAATGAACAAATTTTATCTCATAATTTTATAATATTTTTTTTATATGTTTTAGGTTTATATGATCTCAAAATTATAAAAAAGCATTTTTCTTTTATAAATAATAAAAATAATTTTATTGAACCAAATTTAATAAAAGAATTACCAAATAATTTTAGATTATTTGTAAATAATGAACTAAATAATTTTTTAAAAAAAGAAAAATTAAATAGAACATCTCTTTCTTTTATAGAAGAAATGGAAAATATTTATACATTTAAACCAAAAATAAATGAATCATTTCAATCAAAAAGTTTTATAAGTAATTTAAATGATAGTCATATTAGTGTTGTTACAGGATATAATGAATATAGATTAGAAAGGGAAAAAAGTTTAGAAATTAAAAAAAGAAAATTTTTAGATAAAGAATTAAAAGAATGTACTTTTTTTCCAAATAATAAAATATTACAAAGATCAAAATCACTTTCAAATTCTGTTTCTCAAAGATTATATTCAAGAAAAATAAAAGATAAATTTAAAGAAAAAGAAATAGATGATAATAATATAATTAATAATTTCACTCCAATTAAAACTAATTTAAGTTCTAGAGTATTTAAAAATGATTTAATTCAAACTGATGATGATATTCTTAGAAGATGTGAACAATTAGAAAAAGTAAGAAATGAAAAAAAAATTACTCAATATCTTCTTTCAAAAGGTTATTCATGTAATAAAACTGAAAATTATAATCAAAAAAATTTATTAAAAAAAGCAAATGAAAATTTTAAAAGTTTTGTTTTTGGTAATGAAGCTAATAATAATTTTAAAAATACTTTTTCTAAATTTTCTGAAGGAAAAAAAAAGAAAAAAAATATTAGATATGTTTTTGAGGTAAATGTTGATAATAAAAAAAAGAAATTAGTTATTAATAAAGGTGATAATTTAGAAAATAAAGTTGAGAAATTTTGTTTAGATAATGGTTTAGATATTCATACTAAAACAAAAATAATTTCTGCAATTAAAGAAAGATTTAATTGTTAAAAATAGTATTCTTATCTTTTGATAATATGTAAATATTTAATATTTATTGAACTTTTTTTAACAATAAATCATTATTTTTATAAGTTTTTTTTTTTGGAATTGATGATATTTCAAAAATCAAATATCTATCATCATCTTTTTTTTAGAAAATATTATATATTATTATTAAATAAAACAATATTTTTAGTAAAATTATTCATATTTCTGAAACCTTAAAATAAATTATAATTTATTTTTAAATGTTTTTTTTTACAAAAATAAATTAATTGTTTAAATTTAATGAATTCATTATATTTATTTAATCTTGAATTAAATAAAAATAGACTTTATTTTTAAATTTTTTTTCTTTTTCTAGTTATAAATATATGTTTTTAATTTTAAAAAATCATCATCTCAAAACAAGTTTTAAATAATTTATATAATTAATTTTTTTGAAATTTTAAAAAAATAATTTTTTATTTTAAAAATAATTAAAGTTTAAATATTATTTATCCCTTATGTTAAATTTAAAAATACATCAATCACGTTTTTCACTATATTACTTAGATGAAGGAGAAATGTATATAAAAGAATTTGCTTCAGTATGTCAATTTCTCTATCCTCCATCAAATAAAATAGAACAATTAAAAGGAAATATTCATTTTGGTTCAAGAAGTATAATATTTGAACCATCAGATGAAGAATTTCAAATTGTTAAATTTCATTTTAGAAATTTTATAGAAAGACCTAAAATACAAAATATAACAAATAAAGAAATGTTTAAATTTAAAGTAAATAGAATTATTTTAATTCCAACTCCACCAAAAATAGAAGCTTATAAAATATATGATTTAACTTCTGATATAATAATTGATTTTTTATTTGAAAAAACAGAATATGTTGCTGAAATAATATTTGAATTAATAGATAAATTTAATTCAAAAAAATATTCATTTGAATTTGATTCAATATTATATCTTGGTAATTTATATTCATTTCAATTTGATTATACTTTAATTAAAACAATAAATGAAAAATTTATTTTAAAACATGAATTAATAGTAAAACAATTATTACCTTTATTAGAAATTCCAGGAATGTTAATGTTAACAGATACAAGAATATATTTTCAACCAGTTTTTACAATTCATAGTAAAAAATGTATAACTTTAAAATATACTAAAATAACTAAATTTTATAAAAGAGAAGTATCTTTAAATGAAAAAGGTTTAGAATTAATAACAAATAAATCAAATAATAAATCTCTTTTTATAATATTTGAAACAGAATCAAACAGAGATATGATATATGATATAGTATTAAAACAAACATCATTAACAACAGAGACAAATTTTTCAATAGAAAAATATACAAAATTATGGATAGAAGGTGGAATATCAAATTATGATTATTTAATATTATTAAATTCTTGTTCAAATAGAACAAGAAATAATATGTCTCAATATCCAGTTTTTCCATGGGTAATATCAAATTATACTTCAAATAATTTAGATTTATCAGATGAAAAAAATTATAGAGATTTAAGTAAACCAATAGGAGCATTAAATTTAGAAAGATTAAATAATTTAAAAGAAAGATATCGTGATATGCCAGAACCAAAATTTTTATATGGAACACATTATTCAAATCCAGCATATGTTATAGGTTATTTAGTTAGAAAATATCCTCAATATATGCTTAAATTACATAGTGGAAAATTTGATCATCCTGATAGATTATTTTTTTCTATTAAAATTGATTGGGATGTTTGTAATAATTTATCTGTTAAAGAATTAATTCCTGAATTTTATGAAAATGATACTGAATTTTTAATGAATGATAAAAAAATAAATTTTGGATTAAATTCTAAAGGAGAAAAAATTGATAATGTTATTTTACCTAATTGGGCTATTAATCAAAATGATTTTTTAGAAAAAATGAGAGAAGCTCTTGAAAGTGATTATGTTAATAAAAATTTACATAAGTGGATTGATTTAATTTTTGGCTTTAAACAAAGAGGAAAATTTGCTGTTAAAAGTGATAATTGTAAAATATATTTTTTTGTTATTTTTTTTAATTTTTATTTTTTTTTCCTTATTTTATAGTATTTCATCCTTTATGTTATGATAATGGAAAAGGATTTTTTGATGAAAATGAAGGAAGTGATTATGAAAAAATGATTAGAATTCAAATTAATGAATTTGGACAAGTTCCTAAACAAATTTTTAAAGAACCTCATCCTAAAAAATTTTCTAATGAAATTAGAGAATTAAACCCTATTGGAAATAATAATAATGAAAGTGAGAATGAAGATAATGAAAATAGGAATAATAATATTGAAGAAAAAAAAATAGAGAATAATAATAATAATTATCATAATGATAATGAGAATAAAAATAATAATAATATTTTGGAAAATGATGTTATTAATAATAATATAGGAGAAGGAAAAAATAAAAATAATATTGATGATAATAAAGAAGTTAAAAATAGTAATTTAGATGAAGATAAAATATTTGAAGAAGAAAAAGAAGAAGTTGAAACTATAATTAATTATCCAATTTATTCTAAATTAAAATATTCTTATAATAAAAACTTTTTAAAAGTTCCAAATCTTCATAAAAAGTAAAATAAAATTATTTAATTAACAATTTAGGAAAATATTATCTTCTGGAATTCTTTCTTTTTCAAAATTATTAATAACTGGTTCAGAAGATGGATATATTAGATTATATGATTATGATATAAAAGAAAAAAGTAAAGAATTTTTCATTTCAGATAATATAACTTCAATAAGTGAATTAAATAATACAAATTTATTTTCTTTTTCATATGGAAATAAAATAGAAATAATAAATTGTCAATTAGGAAAAACAATTTCATCTTTTTATGCAAATGAAAGTAGAATAAAAAATTTATTTTCAAATATAAATAATAATTTTTTAATCTGTGATTCTGAAGAAGGAATTTTAAATATTTGGGATTTTAATCAACAAAATAAAGTTCCTTTACAAACAATTTTTTTTTTTGAACAAAATAAAATAATTAGTTCTTCTTATAATCAAGAAAATTCTCTTTATTATTGTTTAGATGATTGTGGTTATATTTCTATTAATCATATTAAAACAAGGAAAGATAAAGTTTATGATGGATTATTAAATAATTATGATGAGAAAAATAAACCACTTTGTATTTTTAATGATTATTATAATATAAATCAATTTATTATTGGTTATGAAAAAGGAATAAAAATTTTTGATATTAGAAACTTTAAATTAATTAATGAATTTAATGAAGGTGAAAATATTAATTATATTATTAATGATAGTAGCAAATTTATTTTATTTAATAATTTTTATATGGATACTTATAATTATGATGTTGAAAAAGGAAATATAGAAATTAGAGAAAAATTAAATAACTTTGGAAAAATTTCTTATGTAAAAGGAAATATAATTTCTCCAAATGAAATATTTATATTTATCGGAAATGAAAATGGGGATTTAATATATTTTCCAAATTAAAATATAGTTTAGATTTTAATTAAATAAATCTTAAATAAAATTTTTCTAAATTCCTCAAATAAACAAAACTATATTTAAACTTTTTTCTATTAAAAAAAAATATTTTTATTTAAAAATATTTTTCCATTCTTCATTAATTATTACCTTAAATTCATTTGGATCATTTTTTAATTCAGGATTAACATAATAAAATTTCCTAACATAATTTTTCATTTCTCTTTTTTGATCATTAATAATTTCTTTTAAAGTAGTTTTTCCTTTTTCAACATTATATTTTTTATCTGCTTCAATTTGTTTTTCAATTTCTTGCATATTTTTTCCTTGATAAAGACTATCTCCATTTATAATAAAAAAATGTTTCTTATTATCATATTTTTCAGTTGAAATATTTCCTATTTTTTTTTCATAAACATCATCCCAATTAATTTCTTTAAAAAAATTATGATTTTTAATTTGTTCAAAATTAAATCTTTTATTTTCATCAACGACTAAAATATTTAATAATAAATCTTTTAAATATTTCACATTAGTAATTTTTTCATGATTAAAATTAATTTTATTCAATTTAATATTTTCATAAATTCTTTCAACATTTTCTCCTTTAAAAGCAGTTTCTCCAGTATATAATTCATAAATAATTAATCCAATTTGATAAATATCTGCTTTAAAACTTACTCCATTTTTTTTTTCTGCCATTTCAGGAGATAAATATAATGGAGAACCACAAAATGAATTTGCTCTTTTTTTATGATTCATATCTTTTATTGCTAAATTAAAATCACATAATTTTATATGTCCTGAATTATCTAATAAAATATTTTCTGGTTTTAAATCTCTATATATTATTTTCTTTTTATGAATATATTCTATTGCTAATATTAATTCTGCGCAAAGTAATTTTATATTATCTATTTTTTTTAATTTTGTCATATCTCCTTTTGAACAATAATCTATTACCATATATAAATAATTTGCACTTTGGAAACAATAATATAAATCTAAAATAAAAGGACATCCTGATAAAGTTTTTAATATTTCATATTCTGAAATAATATAATGAAAATATTTTTGTTGAATTATTAAATTTTTATTCATTACTTTCATTGCATATATTTTTTCATCTAATTTATTTTTTACTTTATATACTATTCCAAAACCTCCTATTCCTAATATTTCTAATATTTCAAAATTATTAAAATCAATTTTTTCTTTTTCTTTTTTTTCATTTGTTATTTCTTGTGTTGTTCCTATTTGATCATCTATTAATAATATTGTTTGATTATCTATTTTTTTCATTGGAACATTTTTTAATAAGTGATTATATATTATTAAAAGATATTCAAACCATTTATCTCTTGATATTGAATGTTTTAAACGATAAATTTCTTTTTTTGTCTTTTCTTCAATTTTAAAACATAATTCAAAAGGATAATAATTTTTTTCTTTTTTTAATTTTTTTAAAGAAAATAATGTAATTATTGGAACTATTTCTAAAGGTTTTTTTGGAAAATCATTTTTATTAGTATATCTCTTTATTAAACCTTTTAATAAATCTAATTCTAAATAACGACTATTAAAAAATCCAAAAACTTCTCCTTTTTTTTCTATATTTCCTAATATTTTAAAAGGGATTTTTTCTTCTTTTTTTTCTTCTTCATCTTCTTCTTCATTTAAATACATATTTTTATTATAATTTTCTATTATATATTTGCTATTTGAATAATCATCTTTTTTTAAAGAAGGAAGTAAAAATTTATTTTTATTTGATTTTGGAAAGGATAATTTATGGTCAAATTCTGGGTTTAATAAATTTATATATTTAGAAGATATTTTTTCTGTTATTGAAATATCTTTTGAATTTATTTTATAAAATTTACTGTTGAAAGTATTTGAAATTAATATATCTCTTGTTGAAATGTTTTTAAAGATAGATAATGATATTTTTTTGAAATTTATTTCAGGAAATAAATTTGTATTTAAAATATTATAATATAAGTTTTTTATTAATGAAATTATCTGAATTTTATTTTTAAACCATTGTAATTCTTCCTTTTTAATCATATACTTCTACTAAGATATATTATTAATATATATTTTTACTAAAGTATAAATTAAAATATTTTGAATAATTTCCATCTGATAAATTTGGAACTTTTTTCTTGAACAAAATGAAATTAAACTTTCCCTGTTCATAATTTTTTGAATCTAATCAAATAAAATAAAAAATTATTAATTAATAAATAAAATTTCTAAATTAAATTATAATAAATTTTAAAAAAATATTGTCTAAATGATGTTTGTATAGAATTGTCCAAGTTAATTCTTAAAATACTATGATTCTAATTTTTATAAAATTAATAATAATTAATAATAATTAAATTTCTTTATAAAATTTATACAAATTTTTTATCAAAAAAAAATTTTTCAAAAAAATCAAATTTTTTTTCAATCAAACTTTTATTGTTATGATATTTAAGGAGTTTTTTATTATTTTTTTTTTCCAATTTAATAGAATTATACATAATTTGAGAAAAACTATGATTTATTTTTATTAACTTTTTATTATTATATTTTTTATTTTTTTGAACTAAATCAAAATTTATTTCTGGATTTTTAACTAATCTTATTTGAGATTTTTTGTTCTTTTTAAATAATTTTATATTTTGATTATTTTCTTTTAATTGTTCATTATCTGTTTCTTCAGAAAAAAAATTAGGTAATCGGAGATTTATAGCACTTTTATTTTTTTCTTTATTTTTAGATTGTTTAAAATAATTATTATGATTATTATTAAAAATATTATCTGCTTTTAAAAAATCTTTTTTATGTTTTTTATTATAATCTTTAAAATTATTGTTATATAATATTGATTTTCTAAATAAAATATTATTTTCTTGTTTTTCATAATCTATATTATTTGTATCGGAATTATCAAGAAAAAAAAAATTATTCATTTTAAATAAATTCTCTGTTCTTTGATAAAAAAATTTTTCAATTTCTTCATTAAGATTATTTTTCTTAATAATAAAACTATGAAATGATTTATTTTTATTTTTATTAATAATTTTATCTTTAAGTCTTTTTTCATTTAAATGTAACAATTTAGTTTCCAAAAAATATTTGTTGATAATTTTTTGAAAAAAATAAGATTTTTTTTTTGAAAAAACTTCACTAGGATTAAAATGAATATTTTTTTTTGGATTTCTGATTTTCTCTTTATTTAACATTTTTGAAATTCTAATTAACTAATTTTTAAATAAAAGAAAAAAATTAAACTTAAAAAATAAAGTTTAAAAAATGAAATCAGAATCAAGTGAAAGAAAAACAAGAAATTCTCAACTTTTTAGAGCTTTTACAAGACAAATAACAATGAATCAAGAATTAAATAAAGTAATGGAAAAAAAAATATCTGAACATGTTAATAATTTAATTAATAAATTAAATTTTATTCATAATAAAGATAATAATGAAAAAAATAAAAGAAGAAAAAGTTCAAATTTACCTCCAGTAACTTTAATACCATTTAATTTAACTAATGATACATATAAAATATTAGATTATATATTTAATAAAAAAACAAAAAAAAAAAATGATATATTATATATTCAACATTTTTTAACATTATATGATTCATTAATCAAAAATTTATTTAAAACAAAATTATTAACAAATCCTAATATTTTATTAAATCAATTAGCAAAATATATTAAATTACAAAGATTAGCTCCAAATCAATTATTATTTAGATTTGGAGATCGAGGAGATTATTTTTATTTTATTTTTCAAGGAAAAGTCACAATATTAATTCCAAGAGAAATAAAAATGGAAATAACAGAAAGTCAATATATATCACATTTAGAAAAATTAAAAGAATTAAAAGAATATGGTTTAATAATAAAAACAATAGATACAAATATAAATATATTTCATTCTTTTAATGTTAAAGAATTAAAAAATATAGCTTTTGATATGATTAATAAAAAAAATACAGTAAATAAATTAGGTTTAAAAAGATTAGAATCAATAAGAAATGGTAATATAAATTTTCGTCAAAGTATAGTTCAAAAACTACCAGGAGAAATATTTTTAATAGATGAATATATAAATTCAGTAGAGCCAAATTTTAACAAAAGAAAAACAACAAATTTAATAAATACAAATTTTATAAATAATAATATAAAAGAAATGGATAATGAAGAATATATGAAAATAGAAGAAGAAATAAAAAAACAGCAAAATTTTAAAAGATCATCTTTAGATTTAGTAAATTTAAGAGTAAAAAAATTAATAACATTATATGGATATTATCAAGTTGCAACTTTACAAGAATTTAAAACATTTGGAGATGTTGCTTTAGCAGCTTCTTCTTCAAATAGAACTGCAACAATAATTTCAATAGGAAAAACTACTTTAGGTCAAATTGGAAATAAAATATATTCTAAATGTATTAAAACTTGTATGGATTTAGTAAGATATAAAAATGTTAGTGAACTTATTAATATTCCTATTTTTAAAGATATTGAAATTGATCAATTTAATGAAAGATATTTTAATCATTTTCAATTAAGTATTTTTAAAAGAGGTGATATTATTTTTAATCAAAAAGAAGAAAGAAAAAATATTTATTTTATTAAAGAAGGTGAAATTGAATTATTTATGAAAGGTTCTATTGTTGATATAAATAAAATAATAGATGAATTTTCACCAAATGATATAAATGAAAGAAATAAAATATTAAAAGGAAAAAAAAATGAAGATGATATTTTATCAGTATATTATAATAAAGATAAAGAAATTAATAATTGGAGAATATTAAGTCAATATCCTTGTGATGTTTTTGGTTTAGATGATTGTTTATTTAATGGAGTTTATTTTGTAAGTGCAATTTGTAAAACTGGAGTTTTACAAGTTTATGAAATTGAAAATCAAGTTTTTGAAGCTGTTTGTAATTCTGTTAGAATTCATGATAATTATTTAAAATATGTTACATTTAAAAAAAATCAAATGTTAGAAAGATTAAAACATATTAGAGATACTTATATTACTCATAAATATAAAGAAAGAGAAAATGCTATTATGGTTTATCCTAAAAATACTAAAAGTAGTTTTTCAAATGAATATTTTTTAAATCTTAATGTAATTAAAAAAAAATTTCAAGAAATAAATTCAAATTCTAATTCTAATATTTCAATATTAAATTCAAAAACTTATAATAATTTAAATAATAAATCAAATGAACCATCATATAGAATAAATTTAAAGAAAAAAAAAATATCTCCTTTAGTTCATTCTTCTCGATATATAACAACTGAAAATTCAGTTTTATTAAATTCACCTCATAATTTTTCACCAAATAATATTAAAGATAGATTAAGAAATTTTTTCACTCCTCAAAAAACTCAAACACAAACTTCAACTTCAAGTACTTTTCATAATAAGACAAAATCAAAAATTCAATCTCAACCAAAATTAATTAAAAGAAATAATTATAATTCTTCTTTATGTAATTATATTAAAACTGTAAAAGATATTAAATTAAGTCAACCTAAAATTAATGCTTTTAGTGAATTAATATTTGAAATAAGTAATCCAAATTCTACTAAAAATTATTATTCAGATGATGAAAATGAAAAAAAATATGATGAAAATATTAATCAAGTTAATGTTTTGGCTTTTGATAATATTATGCAAAAAAAAATTAATTCTCCAATATTTAATATTACTAAAAATAAAATATTTCTTAAAACTTTTTCTAATGGAGGATTTAAAGGAAATAAAATAAAACTTAAAAAAAATGTTTTTTTAACTCAAAAGTAAAAAGTAGTAATAAATCTATGTTTATATATAGATATATGAAAATTCATATAAATAACTTAATTTTTTCTAAAGTTAATATATAAATATGAGAATTTAAAAAAAAATTTTTTAATTAAAGTAAAAAAATAAATATTTTTGTTTATAGTATTAAAATTCAAAGACATAAACAATATTAAATTTTTTGACTTTATCATCATTTATATATTTTCATAATTCATTAGTAAAAAATAAACTGCAGAAACATGACATAATTCATTTTGATTAATTTTTTCTAAAGTATAATTTTTATCATAACCTAATTCTTCGATTTTATTTAAAATTTTTTCCTTTTTAATTTCTTCATCTTCTTTATTTTGATAAATATAATTTTTTCCATTGTCTCCATCATCATAATTATTATTATTATCATTTAAATTTAAATTAAGATTAATTGAATTATTAAAAATACTAGAAGCAGAATTTGAAGTTTTAGTATTAATTAAAATTCCATTATCACATTCTCCATTATTATTTAATTCATAATTTCTATTATATTCTTTAACTTTATTAATAAAGAATATATTATTATTTTCCAATTTAATTTCATTAACATAATTATCATCTAATTCTTCATATGAAAGAACAAATTGTTTCATTGTATTATAAGGAGCTAAAATATGACTTTTAGTAGTATGATTAATTTCTTCTTTTGATACTTCATCAACATTTAAATTACTTAAAGTGAAATTTTCTTTAATATCTTCACTTTTAGCAAATCTATAATCAATATAAGTTTTACTCATAATATTAATTTCAGCTTTAGTGAATAAATGATAATTATTATTAAAATTATTATTTTTTAACCAAGGATGATTTAAAACATCATTAACTTTAAATCTTTTTTTTGGATCTTTTCTTAATAAACCATTTAATAAATCTAAAGCTTCATAAGAAATATTTTCAATAGGTTTAAAATTAGAATTAATAATAGAATTTCTTAAAGAATATTTTTCTTTTTCATTTAAATCTCCTTTAGAACAAAAAGGTAAAGTACCACTTAACATAATATATAATGCAATTCCAGCAGACCATAAATCAATTGGATAAGGATCATAACCTTTTTCTTTATTTAATAAAAATATTTCTGGAGCCATATACATTGGAGTACCACATTGATCATATAATTTTTGATCTTTTGATGATAAAATTTTACTTATTCCAAAATCACATATTTTTATATTGTTTTTTATATCTATTAATATATTTTCTAATTTAATATCTCTATGTACTATATTCATTGAATGAATGTATTTTATTCCTAATATTATTTGTTTAAATAAAAATTTAGATGTTTTTTCACTTAATTTTCGCCTTTTTTTTACAAATGAAAATAAATTTCCTCCGTTAATATATTCCATTATTAATAAAATATATTTTTCACTTTCAAATAATTCTAATATTTTTGTTATATTTGGATGATTTAATTTTTTCATTAAATTAGTTTCATATAATATCTTTTTTTTATTTTCATTATCTAAAGATTGTTTATTAAAAGATTTTATTGCAACTACTCTTCCAGTTAAAATATTTAAACCTAAATTTACTTTTCCAAAAGCACCTTGTCCAATTATTCTACCATATTTATAAAAACTTATTAAAGTTTCTGGGTAATTATTATTTTTTTGATAATATGTTTTAATATATGATGATAATTTAAGTGATTCTGATAAAAATGCATTTCCATTAAAATTAGATGTTGATTCTGTTGAATTTGATATTTTTGAATTAAAGGGATTTTTTAAAAAACTTCCTTTTTGTAATTTATGTATATTATTTTTGTTATTTAGTAAATTCATTATTTGAGAAATTTTATTGTTTAAATTTTCTTTTTTTATTGTTTTTTTTGTTAAATGATTTTTAATCTCTTTTTTTCTTTTTTCAGTATAATCATCTGCATTAAAATAATTATTTGTTTTATTTGGAGAATTTGAAGTATATTTTCTATGAAAATTAGTTTTAGTATCTATTTCTTTTTGACTATGAGAAATAATTTTTTTAATTCTTAATTTCATATTATTTAAATTACTTTCAATATTTTTATCAATAGAAGTACTTTTTAAATTAGTATTTAAATAATAATTATTTTCACAACTATTACTTTTAATGTTTTTAACAGCTCTATTTGATAATAAATTCTTAGATAAACCTTTATTTACTCTTGAACTAATTGAATTAAAATTTCCAAAAGATTTTCTTGGAGATTGTCTTGTCGTAGTTGAAATAATTTTTTTATTTTTATGAAAATTATTATTACTTGAAAAATCTATAGAATGAATAAATAAAGGTTTTTTCGCTAAATTATTAATATTATTATTGTTTTTTCTCGTATGATTAGTTTTAAGATATTTATCTAAAAAATTAATGTTAATATTTTTATTATATAAAGCAATATTAGATTGAAATAAATTATTCTTTTTATTTAATAGAGAATAACTTTCTGAAAGTTGTTTTGCACTTGAAGCAAAATTATTTTTATTAATTGTATTATTATAAGAAATAGAAGATTTAGGATAATGAAAATGAATATCAACTTTATTTTCTAATAAATTATTACTACTATTTGTATTTGTTTTTGTTTTTATTCTATGAGATAAATTTTCATTTTTTGTAATACTTAAATTTTTTTTTCCTTTTTCATTTAAATAACTCATAATTTTATCTTTTGAATTTGAAATATTATTTAAAGTTAAAATTAATTTATTCTTAATATGAGTATCTTTTTTTTTTTGATTAGTTTGATAATATTTATTTAAAGGAGAAGCATAAGTTATATATGAAGATTTTGATTCATTGTCTTTAGTTTTATTTAAAAAAGTTTTTTTCATCATAATTATTTCTTCACTTGTATTTGGAGAATTAATATTTGACATTATTTTTCTTGATGAATCTTTTGGTGAAGGAATTGATGTTGGATATTTATAATTGATATTTCCGTATTTTGGCTTTTTTGATAAACTTGTAAAATGAGCAAGATTCTTCCTTTGATTCATATTTTTTTTATTTAAATTTAATTAAAAATTATTATCATTGTTTTTTTTTTTTAAACAAATTTTTTATTATTTTATTATATTCTTTTTTATGCTTTGATTATTCTTTAATTAATTTTTTTATTTATATTAATTAGGTAAAGTTATAATAATATTTTTTTCAATTTTTTAAAATTTTTTTAATTATTTTCTAAAATACTCAAAAATAGAACTTAAACCTCAAAAGAAATAAAAAATATAAATCAAATAAAAATAATAACCAAAATTGAGAAATAATAAATAAAAAAAAAACTATTAAAAAATTTAAGAAAACAATTATATAAAAGAAATTATTAAAAAAATAAGTTAAATAGATAAAAAGAAGAATCATTAGGAGAAAAAAATAATCAAAACTATATGAACACTATATTATGAAAAATGAAAAGAAATTGAATTTATTGAAAAAGAAGAAAAAAAACTTTATTAAATAACTAAAAAAAAAGATAAAATAAAGAAAGAAAAGAAGATAAAAATTATAAAAAAAAGATAAGTAAATTATTAATAGAAATCAGAATAAATAATTTTTCAATAAACAAAAAAAAAATATTTTAGAATAAAATCAGTTTATTATTTTAACGTAAATATTCAAAAAATTATTAATAAAAAAAATAAATTAAATGGAGAGAACAGATAAAAAACATATTACTTATGGTTTAGGTACAAAAATTCCAACATTTGTATCACCAAAAAATATTGAAAATAAAAGATCAAATTATATAAATCAAAAAAGTCGTCATGGAACTCAAAGAAAAAAAACTGTAAATTTATTAGGTCTTGAAGTAGTACCTTTTGATAAAAATAAAATATTTGGTTTAATAAAAACAAATTTATTAAGATATTCAAATTGTACTGAAACATATTATAAACAAATTGTAAATAATATTTTAATTCAAAAAAGTACTATTCATTGTTTTTATAGTGAAATGTTATTAAATATTGAAGATGAAGAAATTTTAAATAAATTTTATCCTAGAAAAAAATCAGTTGATAAATTAAAATTTATAGGAATATTAAATAAAAATTTTTTAAAACTTTTTCCTTCTTATATTGGAACAGGTAATCTTATCTATAATATTATGTCTAAAAATTTAATTAAAAAACAACAATTAATTGATAAATTAGATGAAAATATAAGAAAAAAATATAGTGAAGATAATGAGAATAAATCTTTTGGTTTTTCTTTTATTGGAATTGAACTTAAAGATTTAAAAGATGAAAATACTTTTAAAAAAAAAATTAAAATTAATTGTTTAAATGAGAATGAAAATGTTGATTCTGAAGAAGAAAAATTTTGTAAAGAACTACAAAAAATTATTGTTAAAATTAATAATGCAAAAAATAAAAATGAAACTTTAAATGCTGAAAAAAAAGATGATGAAAATACTAAGAAAATTCCCAGAGATAAAAAAATTAGTTTTAAAGTAAAAAGAAATAGCAATAAAAGAATGACTTCTATGGTTCATAAAACAAAAGAAAATGAAATGGAAAAAATTTTAAGAAGAATAAGATTAAGTCGTCAACTTTTAAAACAACAATATCATGAAAATAATATTAATAATGGTAATAATAATAGTAATTCAAATAATAATAATAACATCAATGAAAATAATAATAATATAAATAATATTAACAATTTACAATTAATTGAAGAATCTGATAATAAAGAAGATGAAAATAATATACAAAAAAAAAATAGTATTTTATTTCTGCCAAAAGAAAGATTTCAAAGAACAAGTATATTTTTAAGAAATTCAAGAAAAAAAAAAAGAAAAATAGAAGATGCTGAAAAAGTATTTAATGATATTTTATCAAATCCAATAAAAGCAATAATACATTTTACAGAAGTAAAAAAAAAGTTTAATAATATTAATTTAAAAAATCATCAAAGTATGAATTTTTTAAAATCATCAAATAAAATTCAAAATTTAAAAATGCCAGATATTCATTCATCAAATTATAGAAATAGAAATAATAGTAATCATAATTTATTATTATCAGATTATTCTGAAACGAAAAGTCCATCTAAAATATATAATCATAAAAAAAATATTTTCAAAAAAAATAATACTTCTGGAACAGATAAATCTAGTAAAAATAGTCATATTTATTATTATGGTTCATTAAGTAATAATGATGGTTATGAACATAATAAAAACAATGTAACTAATAATTTCCTATTTAAATCTGTTGATAGTGTTGATACTAATTTTTCTAATACAATGTCAAATAAAATTCTTAGTAATAATAGTCATAGAAAAAATTTGAGTTCTAGTTCAAAAAATTTTGGAAATTATAATAATTATAGAAATGTTATTTCAAAAAGAAATAAATTCCCTTTAATCCAAAATAATTATATTCATAATATAGAGCTTTTAAGTCTAGTTAAAATAGATTAATATAATTATATAATTTATATATATATTACATTTATAATGCATTAGACTATAAAAGAAATCAATTTAATAAATATTTTTGTTAATTTTTATTCTAGAAAATATATTATATATATATATATATTATCTTATTTGTAAAATCCGAGAGTCAATTTATAAATTTTCAAATATATTATATAATGATAAAATAATTTTTTACAAATTAGATATTTTCATTTACAAAGAAAAATGTTATGAAGAAACTTCTGTATCCTTCAGTTTCAAAAGTTCTTTAACATTTATTCTTTTTTTAGAATCATTGACAAGAGTAGCTGAAAGGACTTTATAACATAATAAATTGCTAACACTTTTATCTTTATTATTATATTCATATTTTACAAGTAATTTTTTCATTTTATGTTTACTTTCAGAAGGGACAGGAAAAATATTAAAAATTAACCAATAAACAGTAATTCCTAAAGCCCAAATATCAACAGAAAAATTATATTTTTTTCCTAATAATTGTTCAGGAGTTTTATATGGTAAACTTCCATAACCTTCAAAAGCAAATTCATTATATCCCATAACTTTACTTAAACCAAAATCAATAATTTTTAAAACATATTTTCCATCATCTCTTTTCTTTATTAAAGTATTTGTATTTTTAATATCTCTATGTAATATTCCATATGAATGAAGTGAATATAATCCACTTATTAATTGTTTTGTTAATAAATTTATTAAAGATATATTTTTTGTTAAAGTTAATTTTTTTATATTTCCACAATCACAATATTCATTTATATAATATATACATTTTGCATTTTCAAACCATTCATAACATTTTATTACATTTGGAGCATTTCTTAAATTAGATAAAAACATAAATATATCTTTTTCCCATTGAATACATTTAAAATTTTCTATTTTTCTTATTTCTTCAAGTTGTTCATCTCTATTTTCTTCTTTATTTATATTTTTCATTTTATCTCTTTCAAGATGATTTTTATGAATAAATTTAACTGCTAATTTTTCTTGAGTAATTTTATGAGTACAAAGTAAGACTTTTCCAAAATGTCCACTTCCAATTTCAATTGTATCTTTTGAAGTTAAATCATAATTTTCAGATATTTCTCTTAATTTTTCTATTTTTCTTATATGATTATTTAATGTTTCTACATCTTCTATATTTGTTAAAAAAAAATTATAAATTATTTGATTATTATGTAAAGTTGAAAATATTTGAAATTGAATAAATTTTGAATTTTTTGTCATTGATTTACTTAAATTATTTGGTATTAAAGGATTTGTTATTATAACTGGAAATAATTGACTTGTACAAATTAAAGATTTTAATTTATAATCTGAAGAAGAATGTGTTTCATTTGCATATTTTTTATTATAAGCATAATAAAATAATAAATTATCTGCTAAAATTAATTTAACTCTTTTAAATTTTGTTAAAGTTTTTGCTAATTTTAAACAGAAAATTTCTATATATTTTGTATTCTCTATATTAATAGTTTGGCAGAAAGAATTAGTTTTTAATAAATTTGATTTTGTTTTGGAAATATGATTAACTGTTGCAACATTTAAATAATTTTTTGAATCACTTAAATCAATTTTTTCAACAGAATCAAATTCATTTTGATTAAAAAAACTTTTACAAACTTTTGCAAATTGAAGATTATTTTTATTCATTTTTTTATAATATTTTTGATAAGCTGATAAACTTTTATTACTTCTATTAGATAATTCAATTCTATTTTCATTACTTTCATCTTTTTCATTCATTTTAATTAAATTTCTTTGTAAAGAAGAAATAGTTTCATATAAATCTTTATCAAAATTTTCCATATCTCTTCTCATTTCATTATCTTCTGCTTCAAAAGGTTCAAATTCCATAAAAGAATTTTTTATTAAATTAATATAATTTTCAGCTTCTTTTGATATATTAATTTTATATGTTTTTTCTATGAAAAAATCTTTTGATTTTAAAGTAGGAAAAAATACATTTGTACTCACTGATTCATTATTATTTGGTAAACTTTGATCTAATGAAAATGCAGGAGTTGTATAATTTAAACCTAGTTTTGGATAATTTTTTAAATGATTTAAATATGTATGTTCAAATAATTTTATTTGGTCTTTATTAAAAAATTTAAATTTATTGAAAAAAGTTAAAAATATTTCTATTATATCATAATTTTTTTCTAAAGATTTTGTTATAAATTCTTCAATTGTATAAATTTCTTTATCCTCAAAAAAATTATTAATTATTTTTTTAAGATTTATTTCATTTACATCATCATGTAAAAATCTCATATGACAATGACTTAATAATAATTTAACATCCTTAATATATATTTGATTTTTAGAAAAAGAACATAAATTTGCAATTATACTTGTTTTATCATTATTACTTCCAAAATAAATTGAATTAAATCCATTAACAAATTCTTCATTAGTTAAACTAAGAAAATCAATATCATTTTCATTTTTAATTTGTTCAGTAGTACTGAAATTAAAACTCATTTTATTATGAAATGAATTGAATATTAATTTTTGGGCTACAATTAATGGAATTTTACTTATCTGAAATAAAGTATACATATCTACTTTATCTCCTGAAGAATATTTTAATGAATAATATAATGAATTTAAAAAGGCTAATCTTGGTGAAATTTCGTCTTCAATTGTTTGATATCTTGGTTTTGTATCAAATTCTATTATATTGCTCATTTTTATAAAATTTTAATTAATTATTTTAAGATTTTTAATAATAAGGTTTTCTATATAATTTTTAGATAAAAAAATTTTTTTTTTAAAAAATATTCCAACATTAAATATTTTTTATAATAAAAAAGAGAATTAATACTATATTATGAGAAGGTTTTATGATTCTTTAATTTAAGATGAAAAAATTTTTGGTGAATTATTATTAAAAAATATACAACTATTTCAACAGGAATTAAAAAAATTATTTTAAAAAATAATTATAATAACTATTACAATGAATGATTCATTATAAAAGCATTTTTAGAAAATATTGCTTAGGATAAATATTTAAAAATTATTTTAATATTTGGTCTGATTTCTCAAATAAAAATAAAATTATTATATTTATTGAGAAATAAATACAGATTGGGAATTATTTATTAAGTTTATTATAATTTAATAGATAAATCAAAATAAATATTGAATTTATAAATTGAAAATTATATTTAATTTTCTAAATTCATTTAATTATATTTAGAAGAGATTTCGGAATAGAATTATTAAATGAAATATTCATTAGGAAATTTTTATGAAAATAAATTCTTAAAATTTTTAAAAAAAGAAATAATAAATTTTTCTAAATTTAAATATAAAATGTTAAATTAAATTAATTAATATAAAAAAAGTTTTTTATCCTTAAAAAATATTTATTAAATATTTTTTTTAATATATTTTAATTGTAAAATTCTAACATTAATTTCTTATTTTTCTTTATCTTTTTTATAAATATTAATAACCAAAAAAGTTTAATTCTTCTTTTAGAATAATTTTCTTTTATATTAAAAAGAAATAACTTAAAAATTTTTGATTATTAAAAACCAAAATTTCATCATAGTTTCTTTTTTTTGTTTTATAAATTAAAACATTTTTTAAATTGATGATTCATCAATATTAGAGAAAACAGATTAATATATATTCTCATAGTAAAATTATCAAACAATAAACATAATTAATATTGTTTGACATACTAATTAAAGAATAAAATATTTTATTTTTTCTATGAATAAATAAATCATAATAAATCAAACAAAAAAAAAATAGGAAAGTAAAAACTTAAAAAAAAAAACTATTGAAAAAAAAACCAAATTTTTGTAATTACCCAAAAAATTAAATTAATTTAATATAATGCATTTATTTCAACCAAAAAAAAACACCCATTTAATGATTAGCCATTTCAGCTTCAACTTCTTCTCTAGTAGGCATAACACAAAGTGCTCCTTTTTTGGTAGTAACAAGTGAAGCAGCTGCTTGAGCGAATTTGAGAGTATCTTCTACTTTATCCATATCTAAATTATCGAGTCCATATTCAAGAACTTTACTAAGAGCAGCACCAAAGAAGCAATCACCAGCTCCAGTAGTTTCAATAGTATTAGGATTTTCATAAGCTTTAACGAAAACATCTTTTCCTCCATAATAACCTCTTGCACCATCAGGACCATAAGTAGCAAAGACTAATTTAGTATGATATTTATCAATAATTTTATGAACTCCTTTATCTAAATCAGTTTCACCTGTTAAGAAAGTAATTTCATTATCTGATATTTTTAATATATCTGCAAATTGTAATCCATATTCCATCCATTGTTTTGCTCTTTTTTCTGATGACCATAATGGAGGTCTATAATTTGGATCAAATGATATTGTACATCCTGAATCTTTTGCTATTTTTAATGCTTCAATTGTTGCATCTTCTGCTGGTTGATCAGTAAATGATAAAGTACCGAAATGGAAAATTTTAGCATTTTCAATTAAATCTTTATGTGCTTGAATATCTTCTTTTGTTAACATAATATCTGCTCCTGGTTTTCTATAAAATGAGAAATCTCTATCTCCATTTGGTAATTTTTCAACAAATGCTAAAGTTGTGTGAACTCTTTTATCAAGTTCTAATCCTGACATGTCAATATCTTGTTCTTCTGTTCTTTTCTTTAACATTCTACCAAACATATCATTTCCTACTTTACCTATAAATGCTACATTCTTTCCTGCTTTTTTCATCATTGCTAATAAATTACATGGTGCTCCACCTGGGTTACATTCATATAATGGATTTCCTTGATCTGATTCTCCTACTTGAACCCAATCTATTAAAAGTTCTCCTAATCCGACGCAGTCATATTTTGACATTTTTTTTTTTATATATTTTAAATTTTTCGGATTTCAGATTTATAGGATTTTTTTTTAATTACAGAAAATGTTTTTTGAATTTGATTTGTTTTTTATTTTTTTTTTTTATTTATTTTTTTGAGTTTTTTGAATGTTTTACATTTGGATTTTTTTTTTATTTATTTTTTCTAGAAATGGAGATAAATTTAGAGATTTTTTAATAATTTTTAAACTGTCTTTTTAGGTTTTTAATTATGTTATTTAGGAGATGGTTTAAATTTTTTTTTTTGGTCAAAGATGTAAAAAACTTGTATTAATTAAAGTTAATTAATTTATGTAAGTTATTTATTTTTTTGAATATTTTAGACTTTGTTAATAAAACTTTTTAAAAAATATATTTTATTATATGATAAATTTAATACTTACCTACTTAAGAAGTATCTTGACATATTTATCCCCATTTAATGTTATAATGAAAGAATATTTTTTCAATTAATACAATCATTAAAATAATTATAATAATTATAAAATTATTATTAATTCTCTTGAATTATATATTTTTTAAAATAAATAAAAAACAATTTTAAACCTTCAATAATATTTTATAATTGAAAAATTAAAATAAAAATATAATGGGATTTATTTTAATATATGATAATTTATAAAGTTAATTATTTATTTCTAAATTGTCTTTTTTCATGCTCAAATTCTTTTTCATTTTTTCAAAATTTAATAAACTTATACTTTTTTATGAAACTTGTTTTTTTTATTCTAGATTTAATTTTCTTTTTAATTTTTATTTCAATTAAATTATCTATAGAATATTATTTCAATGAAGATTAAGTATTTTTTGACAAACTTTTTTGGTTTTACTTTTCTGGTTGTGTTATATAAACCATTAAAATTTTTCCTTTATTTCTATTTTTAAATATTTTATTTCAACTATAACAATTTTTTGTTTTAGTTTTTTGTTTATTAATCTATTTTGAGTAAAATTAAAATTTTTTTATGTTGGATTTATAATAAAAGAAGATTTATTTTTTACTTTAAGATAAATTATAATAAATCATTTGATTTTTACTTTCTCCAAGTCCTAAAATTATTAGGATTACTTTGAATAATTCATCTAAAAAAATAAGAACATTATCTAATGATTTAATTTAGAAAATATTTTATTAAAATAATGATATAAAGGTATAATTCCATTTATTTAATACTTTTAAATTGAGAAAGGTTTTAAATATGAATAAAGTATTTTATTTGAAATTATTTATTTTCATCAATTTAAATTTCTATTTAATAGTAATTTAAAAAATTATATTTACTAATTTTTTAAAATATATTCAATGTCATTTTAAAGAATTTAAAATATTATATTTATATATATACATATCTTTAACAATTATTTTATGTAATAAAATCAAAATAAAAACAAAAAGTTATATGAAAATGGAAAGTAATTATTTTGATATAATAATATAATAAAATTATAGGAAAATCATATTTTATCAGTAATTACATTGAATTAAATAAAAATTCAATAATCATTATTAACATTAACAATTCAAGTAAAATTTTTTAAAAAGAAATGGAAAAAATCCAAAAATATTAAAAAATATAAAAAAACCTTTATTTTTTACTTTCTTCATCCCTACTAAAAGTTGTTCTCAATTTATTAAAATCAAGTTCTAATTGTTCGACAAATTGAGATTCTCTTCTTTTATTTTTTCCAACACTTTTTTGTTTAGTAACAAAGAATAAATTAGTCATAGAAATATTTTTATTATTTTTATCATTAATTTTTCCTTCAAAAATTTCTTTTTCTTTTTGATTAACATCAATAGAAATATTATCTTCACTTTCTTCATCACTTTCTTGATTATATTCTTCAATAGCTTGATTTAAATAATAATCTAATTTCATATATTCTTTATTAATAATTCTTAAATCATCATAAATATATAAATTTTCTAAATAATAAGCAACAAATAATAATTCTAAATCTTTTTCAGCATCATAATAAGGTAAAATAGGAATTCCATTATCTAAATCATATGCAAAAGCGATAACAGAATTATCAACAATTAATATATCTTTTGGATCAAAACCTTCAAAAATATTCATATCTTTAACATAATAATCTTTTCCATCTAATTTAATATTTATACAATTACTTCTATATAATCTATTATAAAAATATTTATTTTCAGGATCTAAAAAATTTAATACTGCATCAGCATAAGAAGAATGAGATGCAGTATATATTACTATTGTATATAATTTTTTTATTCTTTTTATTGATTCTTCCCAATGAGGACGAATATTTACTCCTATTTTTGCTATTTTTTTAGAAGGTGTTGTTACTGAAATTATATTTTTTTTATTTTTATAATTTGTTATATTTACTACTCCATGAATTAATGTTTCATCTAAATCAAATACTGCTAATTTATTATGATTATCTGGATTTAATATTTTAACTTTATTTGGTTTTGATGCTTTATTTTTATTTTCTTTTAATTCTACTATTATTCCCATACAATTTTTAGTATATTCATAAAAATTTTGTATTTCTATTGTATTTGTCATACTTTTTGCTTCGTCTTCTAAAGAATTAAATGATGGAGTTATTAAAATTTTTGGAATATTTATTGAAGATAAACATGAAAATTTTTTATTTGGATTTTTTCTATTTCCATTTTTATAATCTTTAATTGGACTTATCTTTTTTTGCGCTTCTATATCATTCATTGTATAATCTATTGATTTATTTATATTTTGAGTATTTATTTTATTATTTTTGATTGACTCTACTAATGAATCATATATTTCATTAAATAAATGTAAACTCTTATTTACTTTTTTTGAACGAGTTCGAAAATAATTTGATTTTTTATTATTTTCTTTTTTTATTTTTGGCTTTTTTATTGGTGAATTTCCTGTTGAATTTGAGTTTTTTTTTGGTAAAATAAAACCAATTTTTTGAGAGGGAAATTGTTTATTTGTATATTTTTCAACTTTTTCTTTTCTTGGTGAATTTTGAACTGATTTTTCTCTATAATTTTTAACTTCTGATAGGACTGGCATTGATAATTTTATTGGAGTAAATAATTTTTTTGGTGTTTGATGAAATGTAGAAGAAGAAAATCCTATATTTCCTCCTTGATTATTATAAATCATTTTTTATTATTTTTTAAATATTATTATTAAATAAATATATTTATATAAAGAATAAAATAACATTTAATTTTTAGTTTATTTATATTTATTTAAATATTTTAAATATTCATTTTTTATATATAATTTGTTTTATAAAATTAAAACATGAATTAATATATTGATAATCAATTATTTTTTCTATTTTCAAAAAAAAATATAATTCAAAAATTTGGAAAAAATATTTATAACAATATAGTATTTGCTCACATTTATTAATTCTAAAATGCAAAAAATTTATCAAAATCAAAATTTAATTCAGGCAGTTCATCTAAATAAGCAATATCATTTTTTTCTTGTAAATCATTTAAATTATTATTATTATTATCTTCATTAAAATTAATATTTAATGTATTTGAATTTCCTGTTTCAGAAAATAAAATATTATTTTGATAATAATCATCAAAGATTTTTTCTTTTTTATCATTATTAGAAAAAATATTATTATTATTATTATTCGATTCATTTATTAAAGTTAATTTTGAATTTGGTCTAGTAATATTATCATCGCTAATAAGAGAAAAAATATTATTTAGATTATTTTTAATTTTTAAAATCTTTTTTAAATGTCTTTTATAATGAATTTCCATATTTCCTTTTTCAGTAAAGAATTTATTACATCCTTCAATTTTACATTTATAATTTTTTTCCCCAGTATGAGTTCTAATATGAGATTTTAAAGTAGATATTCTTCCAAATTTTTTTTCACAAAATTTACAAAAAAATTTTTTAATATTATAATGTTGAATATTAATATGATCTTTTAAATGACCATTTGTTTTATAACTTTTATAACAAAAATTACATTTAAAAGGTCTTTTTTCAGAATGAAATCTTTCATGAGTTTTTAAATTGCCTTTTTCATTAAAACCTTTGTTACATATTTTACATATATATTGTTTATTAATTATATGAGTTCTATAATGAACTTTTAATCTACTTTTAATTGAATATGATTTTGTACAATTTGGATATGGACATTTATAAGGACGATTATTTTCATGCATTGTTTTTATATGATTTGTTAAATTTCCTTTTGTTGAAAAATTTTTTTTACAATTTGGACAATAGTTTTTTTTTTTCGAGTTTTGATAAGATAAATATTTGAATTAATGGATTCATTTTTTTTAAATGATATTATTTTATTTATTTTTATATTTCAGAATTTTTAGATAATTATTTTTTTATTATTTTTTTTTGAGATTATAAATTTTTTACATTTTAATATTTAAATATTAGTTTTTTTCTTTTATTATTTTGATTAATTCTTAAATATTGATATGAAATTTTTAAATTAGCTTAAAATAAAAAAATATGATATCTATATAACTTAATCTCAATTTTTTTATTTCGAACATATAAATATACTCATTGAATTTACAAATTAATATTTATATTAGTAAATTATAATTAATTAAATTTTTGTAATTCAGTTTGAATTAAGTCTTTTATAAATTCTACATTTTTAGGATCATCTATTTTATTATGTTTAACAAAGTCTGAAACAGTTTTTTCAACATCAATTCCTTTATAAATGTATATTTTTTGGTTTTTACTTGTTAAATTAATATCGAGAATAAATAAAGGTTTATTTTCAAAAAGTTTTTTTGATTCATTTATTGGATTCTTATTAATTGATTTTTTATTTTTAAAAATTGGAGAAGAAATATTCTTTTTATAATATAAATTTTCTTTTTTTGGAGTTTTTTCTTTTTTTTTATTATTATAAACCCAAGTTTTAAAATAATTTTTAGAAAATGATTCTTCATTTTTTTCTTTTTCAACCAGAGAAACATTTTTTGAATTTAATATTCCTTTTAAAGAAGAATATTTTAAATGATGATAATCTTTAAATGAGTTATTTATTGATTTTAATGATGAATTATTTCCCATTTTTTTTAAAGAAGTATTTCTTAATTTTTGAATATAATGATTTCTATGAAAAGAATTATTTTCAAATTTATGAAAAGAATAATGATGAACATTTTTTAAAGAATAATTTCTTGAGTTATGTAAATTTTTAAAATTAAAATGATTTGAATTTTGAATTACTTTTAAAGAATTATTATTTGATAATGGTCTTTTTTTTTGTGAATTATGATTTTCATTAAAATTATTAGTTAAACTTAAATCAGGTTTAAAAGAAAATTCTTTTAAATTTTTAATTAAAGAATCATTTTTTTTTAAAAGAATCTCATTTTTATTTAAAAGATTATTGAAAAGAGGTTTCTTTTGGAAATTAAAAGAATAATTTGTTATTTTTGGTTTAAAAGTACATTCTTGTGTTTCAATTTTTAATTTTTCTTTTTTTAAAATATTAGTATTTATTTGTTTTAAATTTTGATATTTGGATATATGAGAAAATAAATTACCTTTTACTCTTTGATTATATTCATTATTTAGAACTGGTTTAAAAGTAAAATTATGATTAATAAATAATTCTTTATTATTGTTTGATTGATTTTTTTTCCAATTATAATATAAAATTATATAATCTGTGAAAATTCTTTTTGATTGAATTGAATTAATTGTAAGAATATTAAATTTAAAATGATTTGATAATTTATTTATTGATATTGTTGAAGATGAGGATGTAGTTGATAAACTTTTTCTTTTATGTGTTTCATTACTTATTTTATAATTTTCATCGCAATTATAATAATTTAAATTTAGAATTGATAAAGTAAAAACAAATAAATTTTTAACAGGAATATAACCATCTTTTAATTGTAAAAATTCAAATATTTTTTTTGCCATATTTATCTCAATTTCAATATCTTCATAATTTAAAAAACCAATTTTTTTCATTAATAAAAGATATTCATAATAATTTAATTTATCAAAATAAATAATTCTATTTTCTTTATATAAACTATCTAAATTTTTTTCAAATTGTTTTTTATATTTATTAAATAATAACATTTTTGATTTTATACTTGATTTAATTTGAAAATTTTTAGAACGATCATTTTGAGGAATTTTATTTGGTCTACATGATTCATTTAAATATAATTTATTAAAAAATTCATTTCTTTCATTATGAGAATAAGATCTATTTCTTATTGGTTTAATTTCAATATGAAATTTTTTTCTTTTATTATATAATCTATTAAAAACATCATCTTCTTTTTCTTTTTTTATTTCTGAAGATGTTGTTAAAATCATTTTATTTTCAATTTTTTTATCCTTAATTCTTAAATCTTGAATATAATTTTCTAAATCTTTTAAAATTTTTTCATTAGGAATATTATTATATTTATCTATTGATTTTATTAAGATTACAATATCTTTTAATAAATCAAAATTTGGATTATCTTTTTTAGATAAAACTAAAGTTGAAATTGCAATATTATTTTTCATAATTTCTTCAAAATTAATTTCAATATTATTCAATAATTCTTTATTATATATAGATAATTGTCTTTTAATCTCATTTTCATCAGGAATACAATTATCATTATATATTATAGAATTACTGGAAGTGACAGTTAATAAAAATTCTTTATTTTTTTCTTCCATAATTAAACAAATTGAAAATATTAAACACATAAAAATATTTTTTTTTTGAAATTAATATATAATTAAATTATATTTCACTTCTAAATAATAGAAAAAAATATTCATTAATATGATTTATCTACAATAAATAGAAAAAATTGATTTCGGTCGTTTAAATTATAAAAATAACATAGATAATTAAATTAATATATAATTATTTTACATGGCAAATTTAAATGAAATTTTTCGAATGGATAAAAAGACAGATGAAATTGGAGTTTATAATTTAACTCCAGTAGAAGCTTTTCTTATAAATAAAAATCTTCCTTTTGGAACAAAATTAGCTTTGGAAAATGAATTGAAAAAAAAAATCAATTTTATCCCTTCAAAAAGGAAATCACCTTTTAAAAATAAAAAAATTAATGTTTCAAAAGAGAAAAAATATAAAATTCCAAAAAATAAAACCGAATCAAAAATAAAAAAAATTAAAAAAATTCATCTAAAATTTATATACAAAGGTAAATCCCATGTAAACCCTATTTTTATGAATAAATGTAAATGTTTATTATTTTTATCAAGAATTTCATCAAAATTTGATTTAGAGCCTTTATTAATATATAATAAACCTTCAATAAGAGATATTGAGAAAGACGTAATAAAATGTAAATTTGATACTTTTTATCAATTTAAACTATCAATAAGGAATTTTTGGTTATATCATTATAAAAATAAAGGAAGTAAAAAAATAATTCAACATATTAAAAATTTATGTTCTTTTTCAGAAGAAACATTTAATAATATAGAAAAATTAAAAGATGAATTTTTACTTAAAAAATATGATTTATTATCTATTGATGAAAGTATTTCTTTATTTCAAGTTAAAACTTTATCTTCAGGTTTAACTGTAGAATCTAATCCAATGATTAATATAATAAGTGAAGGAAAAAATTCTTCTACATCTCATAAAAATAATAATAAAGAAAATAATAGTAGTAAAACAAATGAATCTTTAATTAATGATGAAAAAAATATTTTATGTGAAAAAATTAAATCTTTAACTCCTAGTCAATTACAAGGAATTATTTCTTTATTACCTAATTTTTTTAATCAAGCAAATAATATTAATGATAAATATGTAGAATTTGATATTGAATTATTAAATAAAGAACAAACAAAAAAAGTTGAAAAATATGTTGATAAATGTATTGAATCAAATAAGAAATTAAAAGTTAAAAATCAAATTAATGATAATGTTTTTAAATATGAAGATGATAATGGAAAGAAAAAAAGAAAATTATTATTAGAAACTATTAGTTCAAGTGGCTCCAATAAAAATAAAAAGTATAATTCAATTTTTGACGAAAATTCTCGTATTATTGAAAAAAATAATTTAAATCTTACTCATTTAAATTTAGATAATAATGAAGATAATTTGAAAAACATTAAAATTAATGAAAATAATTATGATAATAATCTTGATAATAATAATTTTAATAATCTTCTATTTACTGAAAATTCATTTCTTAATCAAGGAATTATGGAACAATCTAAAATAGAAAACACTACTTTATTAAATCCTTTAAATATTTCTGAAAGAAATCTTAATTCAAATCAAAATATTAGTTTAGATTATTATATAACTAAAAGTCCACATAATACAAGTCAATTTAATTTTGATGAATCATTTGATTTTCATTAATTAATTTTAAATAATATTTTTAGGAAAAAAAAAAAAGAGTAGATATTTATTTATTAATTTTTTTAAATAAAAATATTTAAAAATAAAAAATAACATTCTTTTAAAATAAAATTTAAAACAATTACAAAATTAAACAATATGAAATTTTCAAAAAAAATTTAAAAAAAAACATATTCACTCAAAAACCAAAAAAAAAAAAAAAAAAAAAAAATAAAATTAAACCAAAAAAAAAAAAAAAAAATAAAAAAAAAAAAAAATGTTAGCCCCTCCATCAAAAGACAACCCCTCATCATCAAAGCGTAAAGTAATAAGTAGTACAACCTCATTAAACTACCGTAGAATAGATTGTACAATATTAGAAGGTGGATTAAATCCAATAATGGATGATTTCTATTTATGTGAATGTGATCCAGAGCGTAGAAATCCAATATGTAAGAAATGTTTTAAAGCATGTCACAAGGGTCCAGGTCACATGGAAATAAAGCATTTTCACCAAGAATGTGTTTGTGTATGTGGATTTAAAGCACATCAACCAATGGATAAAGAACAAGGTAAAAAATCAGATGAAAAATATTCTAAAAAATGTTTATTTGGTGAATGGGCTTCTGAATGTAAATATACAATTTTTTTTAAAGATCCAAATGAACCTTCTGTTTTCATTTGCTTACTTTGCAAAAATTTATGCTATAAAAATGCAAGAAATCTTATTAAAACTTCAACTGATGCTGAAGGAATTTCAAGTAAAAATTTCACATGTCAATGTAATAACCAAAATCATGCTAATATTAGAGTTTTATTTAGGAAATTTAAAAGTATTTCTAAAAAAAATAATTTTAATAAAAAATATGATTTTGAAGGTTTCACATTTACACAGTTAGTTAATATTATTTTAAAAGGAAAACAAAGCTTTGATAACATTTTCCATTCTTTTGATGATAAAATTAATGAAACTATTAATAAAATAAAAACTAATCCTACTTATGCTTTGGAAGAACATTCTTTTTTAAATGATTTACATTTTACTAGTAATATTTTATCTAATTATGCTATTAAAACTAAAAATGTTTATATTTTAATTAAAAAAGAAAAAGATGGGAAAAATAATGATAAAGTTGATTTATTAAGTATTACCCAAAAATCAAAAGATGATAGTAATATTTCTAATACTTATTATATTTATGGAAAAAATTTAGTCTATTTTAGAGATGAAATTAAAAATATTTTAACTCCTAGTAAATATTTTTTAATTATGATGAAGAAATTTGATTATAAATCTAATTATATTTGGCAATTAAAACAATTTTTAACAAATATTTTTTATTCTTTTAGAGTTGCAAAAGATTTTGTAAAATTTCCAAATATAAAATATAGAGATATTTTATTATTAAATCCAATTCAAAGATTAACTTTAGTTTCAAATATAAAAAAATCAAATGAAATAAATGAACAATATTTAAATTCAGAAGAAAATATATTAGATAATGTAATTCAATGTTTACTCAAAATAGCAAAAACAAATGAAAAACAAAGTCAAATATATTTTATTTATAGCAAACTTTATAAAATTTGTGAAATATATGCAAAATATTCTTTATTTAATTATGAACAAGTTACAAAATTTTGTTCTGTAAATAATAAAATTTTATTTTCTTTTGGTTCATGTGTAAAAGATGATAGAAAAAATGCAGAACAACAAAATTTAAAATTTAAAGTATTATCTCCAATGATGAAATGTATATTATATTTAGCATATTATTATAATGATCAAGTATTAGCATCTTATTTAAAACAAGAAAGAAATTTAAAAAATGTAAATTTTTTTCATATGAAAACAGAAATATGTAAATTATTAATGAAAAATGTAATAAATTGTTTAACATTAATTCAAGAATTTATTCCTGATTTTGATTTTGAAGATTTAAAAGAAACAGAAGAATCAAAAGAATCAGATTCAGTTCAAAGAAAAAAAAGAATAATATCAAAAGTAACTAAATCAGTTTTAGAGAAAGAAGATGTAATAAAAGTTGCTTTTGAAGGAAGTAATATGAAAAGATGTTTAAGAAATATAATAAAATGTTCTTATTCTATAATAAAATTAGTTGTTGGATATCCTGAATGTTATATGACTGGAATTTATAGATTAACTAGTAAATATGAAGAATGTTCTTTTTATTATTATGAATCTTCTAAAATGACTTTAAATGAAATTGAATTAGTAAAAAAATTAACTTATTTTTTTGAACAATTAGAATCAAATTATTTTAAACATCATACTAATTTTAAAAGAAATAATGATGAAATTATTAATCAAATTAATGAAATTTTAACTGAAGTTTTAAAATGTTTAAATATTAATGAAGATAAAAAAGAAAATGTTATTAATAATCCTTCTATTGATGAAGGTAAAAGTTTAATTGATAATAGAAGTAGAGTTAAAACTGCTTATACTAATAAAAAAATGAATTTTGAGGAAGATGAATATAAATTTTATATTGAAAGAGAAAAACCTGAAAGATATAATAGTAATGTTGAAATAGAAGAAGAAGATAAATTAAAAATTTTAATTAATAAAACTTATATATTACAATCTATTTTTAAATCAATTGATATTTTTCATTCTTTTAATGTTTCAAGTAATTCAAAAACTGCTTTTTTCATGGATGATGAAATATTTCATAAAATTTTAAAATTAAGTTATTTCTATATTAATAATAGTTTAGATAATTGTTTTATGTTTTTAACTTCTGATTTTTTAAGTAATATCGAATTTTTAAATGGAGAACAATTATTTAATATGCTTGATTTAGTTGAACATTGTTTAAAAACAATTTATTTATATTCTGCAGAAATTCAAGTTAATTCTCAATTAATTCATTTATTAAAAGTTTCTATTGTAAAATCAAGTAATTCAATTTGTTTAATAGATAAAATATTAAAAATAATGCAAATTATAATTAAAATCAATTTTATTGAAGAACAAAATACATTAAGAAAAATGAGGAAATTAATGATATTTTTTTATAGTAAATTAACTGAAGCAAATATAGATTTAAAGACATTATTAAATGGAAAAGACAAAATAAGAAATTACAAAACAATAAAAAAAACATTAAGAATTTTAAATAAATTATTTGAAGGAAATGCAGTATTAGAAGAAAGAAGATTTATAGAAGATATATTAACAAAAAGAGAAATATTAAAAATTTTAAAAAAAAATTTTACATTAGATATATCAATAAGAACAGAATTATTAATATTTTATCGTATAGTATATTTAGATACAATAATATTAGAAAGAAATATAAATTATTATACTTCATTATTAATTATAGATCCTCAAGTAACAAAAGTAGAAGGAAATATAGAAAACCAAAAATATTTAAGATTCTTTGAAAATTTAATGGCAAGTGGAAATAATCCAAAAACAATTGAAGTACCTGAAGAAGCAAGAATATTAATTTTTGAATTAAGAAATTTTAGAGGAATAATTGAAAGTAGAGCTCAACATAATAATTTAGAAAAAACAAGATATTTTATTGAATATGGTTTAATTAAATGTATTTTAGTTTTTATGAATAAATTATCTAGTTATGTTTTTAATTGGTCTGGAGCTAATTATTTATTATTTTATTTACTTATGCATTATTTTCTTTGTTTAAAAAAATATGTTATGGAACATCAAGAAATTTTTATTGATAATTATGATAGAAAAACTTTTAAAAATCCTTTTAAAAATAAATTAGCTTCTTGGGGAAAAAAACATAAACATTTAATTAGTTTTACTTATTCTGAAGAAGAAATGAAAAGAGTTCAAGAAGATTATTTTAAAACTTTTTCAAGAAGTTATGAAGTATATAATTTTTCAGATATGAATAATTTATTACATTCTCATTGTCAAAATTTTATAGTAGAACAAAAATTAAATAAAGGAATGAAAGATTATTTTGAGAAAAAAAATGATATATTTGAAGAAGAAGAAATAGAAAAGAAAAAAGAATATTTATCATCAATGAATTTAATGGAAACTCAATTTCAAGAAAATGTATTTGAGGTAGTAATAAAATATTTTAATGATAAAACAAAAGTAGAAAAAAGTACATTTTTTAAAGTATTATCAGAAGATAATATATATTATAATTGTAATTATCGTTTCTTATTAATAAAAAATATATTATTTTTAATGAGTAATTTCCAATATGAAGCTTCTTATAGAGATTGTTGTATGTGGTCTCTTTTCCGTCTTTTACAATATGATACAAGTATGACTCAAAAAGCTTGTTTAGAATTATTAGAAAAGAAAAAAAAATTATTAAATTTTGATTATTTTATGCAAAATTTTACTATACATATTATGAGTATATTTATTAAAAGTTTAAATCCAAGTGTTATTATGGTTAGACATGATTATTTTCTTACTTTAATGATTGTTAAAATATTAAAATATTTTTGTGAAGAACATAATCAAGATTTTCAAAGAATATTTTTTATTAAAGAAGAAGAAGATGGAATTGTTCTTCATTATAATCCTAAACAATATGATATGAATTTAGAAGAAGAAATTATAGTTTTTATGGAAGAAAATAATAAAGAAGATTATACTAAATTATTAGATTTTATTGGTGATGATAGAGAAGATGAAAATTATGATGAAGAAGAAGAAGATAATATTAAAAATAGAAAACCAAATCCAGATTCAGAATGTATAAATTTACATGAAGTTACAAGAAGTGAAGAAAATTTAAAAGAAATTCAAAAAAATAAAGCAAGTGTTTTTGAATATATGTTAAGTATATTAGGTAAAATAATTTTATTATCAAATTGGATTGATCAAAAATCTTCAAAAGAATTAGATGATTATTATTATGATTTATATTTTGTTATTTTAGAATTTTTAATTGAAACAATTCAAGGAACAAGACCAGAAAATTTACAAACAGTTTTTCAAAAAGATAATCAAGGAAGACATTTATTTGGTACTTTTTTATTAGATATTCATAGATTAATGTTAGAAGATAATGAAGATGAATTATCTTATCAATGTAGAAAAGATATGATGGATTTTTTAATGGCTTTTATTGAAGAAAGTTCTACTCCTGCTATTGGATTAGTTGAAATTTCTTCTGTTATTTTACCTATTTCTATTTTAGAAAATATTGTTTCTATTATGAGTCAATTATATGATTCTATGAAAAAAAAAGAAGAAGAAGAAGATGAAGAATCTAAAAAAAATAATAATCAAAATAATGCTTATAATAATAACAATAATAATAATAACAACAATAATAACAATAATAGTAATAATAATAACAATAATAATAATAATAATTCATTTAATATAAATAATTTAAAAAAAATATATAAATTTTCCCCAGAAATGAAAAATTATTTTACTAAATTATATTTTGATGATGTTGATTTAGATCAAGATATACGTTTTTCATTAGCAAATAGAATGTATCAATTTTTTAAATTTTTTGGTATAGATGACGCTTTTAAAAATCCTGCAGTATTTGAATTTTATTTAAAAATGTCATTTTTCCCCGAATCAAAAATAATAAAACAATATAATTCATCAAATAAAACAATGGAACCATCATCAGGAATAATAGACCCTAAATTTTTTGATAATTATTTATGTGTTGCATTTTTTGAAAGTATAACAAGAATGGTTTTTGTAAGTAAACAAGGTAATGATAAACCAGTTAGAGTAATTTTTACATTAAATCCAATTGCTCCTTTATTATCTAAAAATACAAAAGAAGATTTTGTTGAAAATGTTGGAAGAAGTGATAGATATATTAAATTAGTTTCTTTAATGGAAAATTGTGAATTTTTTATTGAAGAAGTTACTTATAAAAAAAGCCAAGGTAAAGATTCTTCTATAATAAGAGTTATTAATGATTTAAATTTTTATAGAATTGAAGTTTGTGGATTTTTAATAACTGTTATAATTAATATTATTTTATTAAAATATATTAAAGGAGAAGGAAAAAGAATGTATGGAGATCCAAAAGTTGATGTTTTATTAAAAATATTAGGATTAATAAATTTAATATTTAATTTCTTAGCAACAATTCTTTGGTTATATACTAAATTTGGAGTATATTATTTAGCAGAAATGCAAAGAATAATGAAAAAGAAAAAAAATGATATGGATGAAGAAGATAATGAAGGAGAAGAAGAAGAAGAATTAACATTATCAATATTGGAAAAATTATATGCAAGTTATATAGTATTAATAGGAAAAGGAAAATTATTTGGATTTATATGGAACATGGCATTCAGTTTAGCAGGATTTTTAACAGAAAATTATTTTTTTTACATATGTCAAATATACGGAGTAGTAAATTTAAGTCAAACATTAAGAAATTTAGTATTATCATTTAAATTAAAAATAAATCAAATAATAGCAATATTATCTTTAATGTTTATATTAAATTTAATATTTGGATGTATAGCATTTTTTAAATTTTCTCGAGATTTTATTCGTGATGTTCCATCAAGAACACCTCATTATTATCCAAAACAATTTAGATTTTTAAATGATATAATAGGAGGAGTTTTTGTAGAACCATCAGCAGTAGAATGTGAATGTGCAACATTATTATTTTGTTTTGCAACTCATGTAGATTACGGTATGAGATTTGATGGTGGAATTGCAGATAGAATGGAAGCTACTTCTTTTACTCATTATCCTGGTTATTATCTTGCTAGATTTTTTTATGAAGAAGGTTATTTTATTAGTTTAGTTATTCTTGTTTTAAATATGCTTTATGGTATTGTTATTGAAGCTTTTTCTGAATTAAGAAGTAAAGAAGAATTTATTGAAAGAGATAAAAAAGAAATTTGCTTTATTTGCGGAATTGATAAAGAAACTTGCGAAAAAAAAGGAGAAAAATTAGATGAACATATGGAAAAAGTTCATAATATTTGGACTTATGTTGAATATATGCTTGGGTTGAGATTCGTTGATATTCAAGAAACTAATGCTATTAATTCTTATGTTATTGAAAGTTTGGAAAAAAAAGAAATTGCTTGGTTTCCTTATGATGAAGCTGCTGATTAATATTCTTTTTTTTTATTTTTTTTTTTTTTTTGGCTATTTTAGGGTTTTTTTTTGGAGATTTTTTTATTGTTTTTATTTGTTATTCTTTTTTATTATAAATATATTAAATTTTATTTTTCTTTTGTTATTCTTTGAAATAAATTAAAAAGGATTAAATAATTTTTTCTTAATTTTTTATTATAATTAAAATTTATTTTTCTATATATAATTAAATTAAATATACCAAAATTTAATTTGCCTCATATTATAATATAAACAATTATTATATTGGTTTATTAATATAATATTCATAATCTTTAAATTTTTTTTTTTCAAAATTTTTTTCGAACTCCTTTATATCTATAATATCATACCCTCTATTCGGATCAACATTAGCTAAAATAAATTCTTTATCATCAAAATAATCATCATCATTTTTTCCAATAACATAATTTCCACTTGATTTTGTTAAAGTTTCTTCTAAAATAGATAATTTTTTTAATTTTTCTTTATGTTTTTCTCTTCTTAATTCAATTTGTTCTGCAATTAAATCATTTTTTATTTCTTTCAATAAAATTATATCTTTATTTTGAATACATCTTCTAATTTCTTCATAACCTTTTTTAATATCATTATTTTCATCATTTAAGTTACTAAATGAAACACCAAATAAAGAATTATCTTCTTCATCTTTTTTATTTTTTTTTTTGTTTTTGAAATTTAATTTATTATCTTTTATTGAAGGAATTTCACTTTCAGAATTCATTGATTCATAAGTCACATGACTTAATATAGTTTTATATTCTTCAGATGTGTCTAATTTTTTATTTTTGTTTTGTTCATTATTTATATTTAAATTATCTAAACTTTCATTTTCATCTTTTATATTTATTATTATATGTTCTTCTTTTATTTTTGGAGTTTGAAATTCAATTTCGTTGGAAGGAATTAAATTATCAAAAGTTTTCATTTTTAATAATTTATATTATTATTTTTTAATTTTAATTTAACTGAATTAATTAATAAAAATAAATAAAATAATTAAAAAAAAATGAACAATTATTCAAAAAAAAAATCAAATAGAAATAAAACAAAAATGGGAAATGATAATTATTTAAATGATGAAATAACAAATCTTTTTTTTGAAGGTTCTAATTGTTCTATATCAGATTTGAATTTTTCTTTTAAAGGTTTAACTTCAAAAAGAAATGAAAAAATGATATATAAATCTAATTCAATGAGAAAGAATTCAAATTTAAATAAATTAAATTTATCTAATTCTGCTTCTAAAACTTATAATAAAATTAAACTGAAATATTTACCAAAAAAAATATTTAATGTTCCTAAAAAAAATAATGTTCCTTTAATTTTTATTAAAGAAAAAAAAAACTTATCACTTTCATTAACTAAATCTTTATTGTTGATTGAAAAAGGTGTTTATGAAAAAGAAAAACATAAATTTAAATCTGAATATATGGTTAAAATTATTAAAAATATGGATAAATATTTAAAAACAAAGAATAATTATATTGAATATTTATCTGATGAAAAAAAAAGTTTAGTTGAAAAGTATTATTCTTCTTTAAAAATTTATAATAATGAATTTATTGATTTTTTATTTGATGATTTAATGAAAAATATTGATTTTTTCTTATGGAAAAAATTAATTATATATATTTCAGAAAGATTAAATAATCATTATATAATTTTAGAAAAAGTTTTAAAAGAATTATCAGAAAGTAAAGAGCAAAATATTATTTTAAACAAAAAAAATAATATTCAAAAATATGAACTAAATAATAGTTCAAATCAAATTGAAATAATGAATAATGTAATTAAAGAAAATAAAAAATCAATGAGTGAAAGAAGTAAATCCCAAAAAATATATAAAAATAATATTGAAAATTTAAAAAAAAGTGAAAATTTAGCAAAATTAGAAGTTTATAGATTAAAGTCAGAAATCGATGATTTAACAAAATTACTAAATAAAAATAAAGTATATTATCAAAAATATTTAGATTTAAAATCAAAATTAGAAGATAATAATTTATATATAAAAGAACTTAGAAATTATATTCATGAAATGAAAATCAAATATAATACAAAAATTACTTTTTTTGATGATGTAAAAAATGTATTTAAAGAAACAATAAATCAATTAAATTTACAAAATGAACAAAATATTGAACAATTTGAAAATTCACAAAAAAAAATTGATAGAAATAAAGCAGAAATTGAAAAACTATCAGAAATAATTGATATATTAAAAGAAAGATTATCTATGTTAAATGAAGAAATGTTAATTTGGATAAATAAATATAATGAGGAAAAAAAAGAACATAATATAACAAAAAATTCCGTTATATATATGGAAAATATAATTAAAAAACATGGATTATCACATATTTTTTAATTATTTAATTTAATTTTTTTTCAATATCTAAAAAAATATTTTCTCCTAAATTAGATAAATTTTAAAAAAAATTTTTTTTATTTATCCTTCTTTAATATTTCAAATAAATATATAAAATCAAAATGTGTAAAATAATATATATTTATTTAACCGAAAGATAAGAAAAATATATTAAATTTTTTATTAAAAAATTATATCAACAACCATTTTAATAAAAATTACAATTAAATCATATATATTATAAAAATATTATTTTAGATAGGATTATTAATACTCCATACTAAAAGAATAAATTATTTTATATATAAATTGAAATATTATAAAAAATATCAATTTATTAATGACCCAACTTGAGGAAGCTGAACCAGGAGAAATAGTTGAAAATAATACAAATTTAATTGTATAAATTTTAAATTAATTATTTTTAGGAAGATTCCAAAAAATCTGAAGAAGGAGACTCCTCAAACAATAATATTCAAACTGAATATTTAAGTAAGAAAAGAAAATCAAATGAAGAAAATAAAGATAAAAAACAAATATTATGCAAATATTTTAAAAAAGGAAATTGTTTAAATGGTGATAAATGTAATTATAGTCATTTAAAAAATAATACTCCTTGTAAATTTTTCCATTTATATGGAAATTGTACAAAACAAAATTGTGAGTAAAAAAAAATAATTTATTAACATTTTTTTAGGTATTCTCATAAAGAAATTACAGAAGAAGAAAAGAAAAAACTCGAACAAGAAATATTATTAAAGAATAAACGCAAATCGAAAGTTGATAAAACATCAAATAAATTTAAAGACATATATTCTAATGTAAATGAAATTAATTTTAACAATATAAATAATACAGAGTTATATGGAATTTATTATTATCCTTATTCTTATTTAATTCCTTTTGATGTAAGTCAAAATATAGATAATCAAAATCAAATTAATTATATACAAATTCCTCCTACAACCCAAATAGTTTTTAGTAATCAAATGATTTAAATTATTTTTTGTAAAATGAATAAATTAAAAAAAAAATATATATAAAAAGGAAATTAAATAAGAAAAAAAATAATAAAATAAATTTGATTTTATTCTTCATTTAATATTATTCATCAAAATCGTATTTATATAAATAAACAAAGTCATTGTTAAATATAAAAATATTTAAATATAGAAAAAAAAATAGAAAAAAAATTTATTATATAAATAAAATTTTTTTTTAATTTTGAAAAAATAATCAAAAATAAATATTTATAAAAAAAGATAATGTCAGAAGAAGAAGGAAGAGAAATAAATTGTCTTGGAATAAGAATTCCTCCAATAACATTAGAAAGAAAAATAAGATTAATAATAGTAGCAATTGGAACAATAGGATTAATAATAAATACAAACACTGGAATGTTTCTTCCAAGATATGATGTAAAATGTGTTAATGATTTAACATTTAATGCAACCTCAGGAATAAATAATTATTTAAGAAGTAATCCAAAATTTTCAATTTTCATAAAATCTTTTTTTTCTATTTTATTTGATTTATTTCTGATATATACTTTTATTTGTTGGTCACTTTATAGTAAAAATTTTCGATTTTTAATAACTATTATTTTAAATATTATTATATACCAAATTTTAAAACAATTTTGGGAAATTGAAATACCTGAGAATTATTATTGGAATGAAACACATTTATTTTCTATTTTTATTAATTATAATAAAACTAATAAAAGTTTTTATGCTTGTGAATTAGCTTTAGTTATTGTTGCTTCTTTAGAATGGAAAAGATTTAAAAGTAATCTTTTTTTTTGGATTGGATTTTCTTTATATATTATTGAATCTTTTATTATGATTTGTTTTAGAGGCCATTATCTTATTGATGTTTTCACACCTGGATTTCTTGGACATTATACATTTATTTTAGTTGAATATCATCTTCAAAAAATATTAAAAATTGATAATATTGATCTTGATATAAGGGCATTAAAAATTAGTAATTCAAATTAAATGAAATATTAATTTTTATAATATTATATTAGATTATTATATTAAATTAGTTTAAAGAAAAAGAATTGGATATTTTTATTTTTTTATAATTTATATTTTACATTTGAATTTAATAATATATATATATATATGATAAATAACTCATTAAAATTAAATAAAAAAAATCAACATTGTTCCTAACTATAATAATATATTATAATAATTATAATAATCTCTAAAAAATAAATTTTACAAAAATTTTCCTTCATTAACTATTAATAAAAATACAAAGAAATATTGAAAGAAAAATCAATTAAAATAATGAAAGAAAATTTCTATTAAAAAAATCATTAATTTTTTTCAGGTAACAAAGTTAAAAAATAAAAAGGAAATTGAAGAATTTTTTGTTTAGGAAACAAAGATAAAAAAGTATCTCTATATACATTAGGAACAATAAATTCCTTTGGTAAATCATTTTTTTGATTAACAATATCAACTTCTTTATTCTCATAAATAATTTTACTAGGGTAATGATTTAAAAGATTATTTTTTCCTTGAATTTTAGAATAAGTAATTTCACATATTTTTTTTGAATTAGTAAAAGACCATTTATTCCCATTAAACATATAATAAAAATAAGGAATATAATAACTATGAGTAAAATTAATAAAACTGTAACCAAAATTTTTAAAATGATTTGAATCTGTTGGTAAAATAAATATATCATATGTTCCTCTGAAATTTTGGTCTATAATATTAATTAACATTTCTCTAGTAAATTTATTAGGAATATTTTTTATCATTATTGTTGTTCTTGTATCTTCTAAATTTAAAACTTTACTCATATCAACATTTAAGCCAAATTTTTCATATAAATCATCATCTAAAGAATTATTATTTGAATTATTGATGATATTATTATTTTTTTCCAAACTATTATCTTCTGTATTAAAATAATTAAAGAAATATGATATTGAATTAGAAGAATTATTATCTATACTTTTATTTGAAAATTTAGAATATGATTCTAATGTACTTATACTTATTGATGTTGGATTTTTTATTTCTATATTTTTATATTTATCAGATTTTGATAAAGAAATATTTAAACTATTACTTAAAGGTTTTTTATAAGTTTTTTCTTGTTTTTCCATTTCTTTAAAAAAATCTGAAAATCGAGATTTTTTTAATTTTTCTTTTCTTTTTTTTTTTTGAGGAAAAAAATCTGAAAGAAAAGTTTCAACATCTCCCCAATCTATTATTTCAAAATTATTTTCTTCTTTTATTTCTTTTTCAATTCCATTTGGAGATTTTTTTTCTTTTGATGGATTTAATGATATAATTAAAAAATCATTATAAGAACCTACTTTTTTTGGTTCTTCTTCTTCATTAATTTTTGAATTTGATTTCATTTTTTTTTAATTAAATCAAAATTATAATATTATTTTTTAGGAATTTTTAAAAAACATTTATCCAAAATTGATTATATATATTTTAAGTATTATATAAAACATTTTATTATTATTGATTTTTTCTTAATCTTAAACTTATATTTCTTTCAAAATTAAAATTTTCTTTTTTGATTTTTTCATTTTATAAAATAAAAATATTATTTTTTGAAATTTAAGAAAAACTTAAAACATCACGATGTGTTGAAATTATTACTTCTTCTTCTTTCAATTGTTTATCTTTTTTATTTTCCATTGATAAAAGATATGCATCATCAAGTTTAAAATGTGCAATAAAAGAAAATAAAATATATATTAAAATTCCTATCCATAAAAATAACTGATATACAACATATTTAATCTCTTTTTCTCCAATTAAAACTAAATCATATATTATACTTATTACATATATTCCCATTCCAGAAAAGATAATTATTAAATCTATTTTATATGTTAAATGATATTGAAGTTTTTTAATTATTATTAAAACAAATTTTACTGCTGGCCATAAAGTATTTATAAGAAAAATAATAATCCATAAAGCCAAAAAAAATTTTTGACCACCATTTAATTTTTTAGTATTCCTTGTTGATATACAAGCAGCAAATAATATAAAAAAATTCCATATAAAATTAAGAATCAAACTTGCATAAATACAACATTTAGAGCAACATTTCATTTAATTTTTGTTATATTATTTTTATAAATTAAAAATTACTGATTATAACGAAATTTCTTTGTCAAAAAAAAATTATATTAAATTAAAATTTCAAAAAATGAAAATGAAATATAAAATTAATTATCAATTATCTCCAAGTAAAATAAAAATACCAAAATCAACACAAAGTTTTTACGAAACTCTAAAAAAAAATATTGATAATAAATATTATATAGATAAAATTATGCAAAAAGAAGAAATAACAAATATAATTAGTAATATTTTATTAAAAGAAGAAAGAACAATACCTGAATTATTTATAATAAAAACTTATTTATCTAAGTTAAAAAAATTTATGGATATTTTAAATCAAGATGAATCTCAAGTTTCAATTGATGCAATTTTAGTAAAAATAAGTAAAGAACTTCAATTAGAAAAATTTAAAGAAAATACTTTTTTAATGAAAATTGGAGAAAAAGGAAGAAATTTTTATTTAACTTTATCAGGTTCTGTAATAATTTTAGTTCCAAAAGAATTTAAAACAATAATGAATAGAGAAGAATATATAAATCATTTAAAATTATTATATAATAATAAAGAATATTATTTAATTAATAAAATTATATCTGCTAATAAATCTATTTTTCCAATTGACAAAGAAGAATATGAAATATCAGATATAAATTATGAAATGAATAATTATTCTATAGAAAAATATTTATCAAGAATAAATTATGAAATAATAGAAAATATAGAAAAAGAAGAAGAAGAAAAAGAAAAAGTTTTATTAACTTCACAAAATCAAAATTTAAAATATTTATTTAAAAAATATCAAATTAAATGTTTTGGTTATGAAAATATAGTTGAATTAGGTCATGGAAGTATATTTGGAGAAACTGCTTTAATTAATGAAAATAATAAAAGAACTGCTTCTATTTTTGTAAAAACAAATTCTGTTTTTGGAACTTTAACTTCTACTTCTTTTAAAGAATTAATGAAAAGTTTTTTAGAAAAATCAAAAAGAGGAAAAATTGCTTTTATTTTTAATACTCCATTATTTAAAAATTTATATATAGCTGAAATTGTTAAATTATATTGGAATTTTTTTGTTGAAAAAAAAATGAAAAAAGGAGAATATTTATTTAAAGTTAATGATATTAGAAAAGAATTATATTTTATTCAAAAAGGAACTTTTAAATTAATTATTCCTCAATGTTCTTTAAATAAAATTAATTCTATTATTTCTGAAATGAAAAATATATATAATGATGAAAATAATAATTTTTCAAATGATATTAAAGATATTATTATTTTAACTATTAATTATGGAGAAATTTTAGGAATGGATGATTGTATTATTAAAGATAATACTTATTTTGTAAATGCTTTATGTGAATCTGAAAATACTGTTTATTTTAGTATAAATATTAAAATGTTATATATTATTTTAGAAAAATATGAAGAAATTAAAGAAAATTTGAATAATTTACATGAAAAAAAAATAGATTTTATGTTAGAAAGATTAAATAATATTAAAAGATTTTTTATTAATAGTCTTGAAACAGAAGTTAAAAGAAATTCAAGTAGAAAAAATTTAATGCTAGTTGAAAAATATTTTAAACATGGTGAAATGAGTAATAAAAGAATTAAAACGTTAAAAAGGATTTTTGTTGGAAATTTAGATTTAAAAAATATTATTTGTAAAACAAAAAAAGAAAATAATAATATTCAAAGAAAAAGTTCAAAAAATATATTAACTACAAGAAAAAGTAAAAAAGGAATTACAGAAGGAAATACACCAACAAAAAAAATTTTTCCAAAAATACATATGAGTAATAATAAAATAAAGGAAAAATTAAATTCTTCTCATGTGACTGAAAATTCTTTTGAAAAAAATAATGAACAAATATATACAAAAAAAAGTTTATATAAATTATATAGATTTAAAGAAAAAAAATCTGAAGAAAAAAATAACTTAACAAAATTACCTGAATTTGGTTCTCCATATTTTAAAAAATTATTAGAAACTGATCATATAACAAAAATATTATTTGAAAAGAGATTATCAAAAAAAATAGAAAATAATTTCAAAGATTTTAATAGTTTAAATAATTTGGATAAAATAGATGATTTAGCAACAATAACAAATACTTCTAATTTTTTTAGAATAAAACCGAAAGGAAAAGAATTTGAAAAAAAAATTAATAAAAATATTTTATCTTCATTTCGTCTACCTCATAAATTTAAAGAAAAATATTTAAAAAACTTTTAGTAATATAAATATATAGAAGGTATATATTATAGAAAATGAAATTATTATATATAATTATAAATAATTTGTAAATTTTTATTTAATTATAAAATATGAAAAATCTAAAATATTTTTTATAAGATAAAATTTAACATTTAGCTTATATATTTATCAAAAACATTTTTAATTTCTTTGTTACTAATCGTAACTTCACATTTTTTATTCATATCTTTAAACATATCATTTAAATCAGTTTTATTATTTGCTTTAAAATTATTTATATCTAAAGAATTTAAAAATTCACATCCATAAAACATTAAATTCATTTTTTCTACATTTGGAGTTTTCCATTTTTCTAAATCTAATTCCCTTAAAAAAGAACATTCAGAAAACATTTCACTCATATCAACAACATTATCTGTTTTAAAATTATATAAATCTACACTTTCCAAACTTATACATCCTTTAAACATTGAGTTCATATCTTTTACATTTATTGTATTAAAGTTAGATAAATCTATTTTTTTTAATAAACTACAATTATGAAACATTTTTTTCATATCCGTAACTTTTTCAGTATTAAAATTAGCTAAATTTAATTCAGTTAATTTTGAACAATGAGAAAACATTTCTGACATTGAAGTAACATTATTTGTTTTAAAATTAGAAAAATCTAATTTAGTTAAATTTGTACAATTATAAAATAATCCTACCATGTCAGTTACATTTTCTGTATTTTTTGGTAATGATAATTCTAATAAATTATTACAATTTGAAAACATTCCAGTTATATCAATAATATTAACACAATCAAAATTTGATAAATCTAATGTTGTTAAAGAACTGCATAAAAAAAATAATCCTTTTGAATTTTTTACATTTAATGATTTAAAGTTAGTGAAATCAAATTCTGAAATTTTTTTGCAATTTGTAAATAAATTATTTATATTTTTAATTGAATTTTTAAAATTAACTTTTATATCAAAATTACCAACAGATTCAAATTTATATTTTTCAGAAAAATCAATTTTTGAGTTATTAATAAATAATTCACAATTTTCTTTTATAGATTGTTTATTTTCTGTATTTCCATTTATTATTCTAACTTCATTTACTAAATCGTTTTCTTTAATAGTCACTTTATATAGAATAAAATTTCCTTTAGTTCCTTTATCATTTGTTTTTTTTTTTTGGATTATTTCATCTTCTCCTTTTGTTTCTTTTTCGTCATTTTTTTCTATTTCCTCATTTCCAACAGGCAAAGTTGAACAACCAACACCCATTTTTTATTAAATTAATAAAATCATTTTAAATTGTTAAATATTATTTAATTAGACAAAAATATATAATTTATTCAATCTTGTTTTATTTTTAAATAAAATGATTTATGAATTAAAAATTTTTTTTTAAATTGATGTTAATAAATTTATTTTAAAATAATAAATATATATAATTTAATATAATTTAAACAATATTTTTTTTTCTACTATTATATTATTATCAAATGATTATAATATATCTAATAAAAACTATATAAATTAATCAAAAAACATAAATTCTTCATTTTCTTTAAATTTGACATTTCCTTTGTTTTTATTTTTTAAACTTTTTTTCCTTTCAAGTAAATTATTCGAATATTTAAATTTGTTTTTCTGTTTCTTATTACCATAAATTCTTTCAATAACTTTATTTGTCTTTTCTAATATTTGTTCAGGCATAGAAGCATTAATTAAAGTGAAACATTTTGTAATTATTGAAATTCTTTTTTCTTCACTTTGACTGGAATATTCTGAACGAGAATCTGAATCTTTATAATTTTTTTCTGAAGTACTATCTTCTTTAATAATATTAATAATACAATTATTAAATATATGAAATATAAAAAATGCTAGAAATGTCACTATTAATGGTATTGTTACAAAATAATTTAATATTTCTTTTGGTTCAAATTTCATTTTTTTAAGTATTTTATATTTAAATTAACTTTTTTAAATTAAATTATTTTCATTTATTTTGTTCTTGATTATTTTATTTAAAAAATAATTATAAATAAAAAAAGAAATTATTCAAAATTCAAAACTTCAAAATTTAAAAAAATATAAAAATACAAATAAAAAAATTTTTATAAACAATGAATCAAAAAACTGAAAAAACAAATAAAATAATAGTTCAATCAAGTAATAATTTTCCTAATATTCAAAATTTATTAGAAAAAAATAATAATACCCTTTTAGTTCAAAAAAGAAATAGAATTTTATCAGAAACATCAATAAATGATTTAGAAAGAGAAATGAATAAAACACCATTATCATCAATGAATATAAATCATCCAAAAATAAATTTTGATTTAAATGAAAATGAAAATAATAATCTAAAAAATAATAAAAAAGAAATAGGATGTAATTGTAAAAATAGTTTTTGTTTAAAAAGATATTGTGAATGTTTTACAAGAATGAAATATTGTAATTCATCATGTCAATGTAAAAATTGTTTTAATACAATTTCTCATGAAAAAGAAAGAAATGAAGCAATTAAAAATTATATAAATAAATCTCCTATTTCTTTTAAAAAAGTTAAAATTGATATGAATAATTTATGTTGTTTTTGTAAAAAAAGTAATTGTTTAAAAAAATATTGTGAATGTTATCAAATGGGAATGAAATGTTCTTTGAATTGTAAATGTAATGAATGTAAAAATATAAATAATTTTGAAAAAAAATTATTTGAAATAAATTATGATGATAATTTTAATAAAAATAGATTTTATTCTTTTGATGATAACGAAAGTTTTCATCAGAAAAATATTTATGGAAATGTAAAAAATTTTAAAAGAAAAATTATTCAACTTCAAAATAAAGTCATTATTGATAATTATGATATAAAGGAAGATAATTATTATAATATCATTACAAATTTTAACTCTGTTTTTTCTTTTAATTCTAATTCTTCTTCAAAAGATATTGATAAAACGACAGAAGATAATTAAATAATTTTTATTATTTTTGTTATCTATAAATTTATTTTTATTTATTATAGATATTTTAAATATTATAATTTTCTAATTTTAAACTATTTATTAAAATTAATGAATTAAAATTCTATTTTTAATTTTGTTTATAAAACTGAAATTTTTCCTATTAATATAATAATAAATGACAAATATTTTCCAGAAAACTTTAGAATTATCAATATTATCAAATAATAATTGTTTAAATGATATAATAAATAATAATAGATTAAATCATTTAATGAATATTTTATTTAGAATGAATCATCAAACAAAAAAAGAAGAAATTTTAGTCAATAAAACTTTAATGAGAAAAGAATTAATTTATTGATGAAAATTAAAATGAATATGAATATGAATATGAAGAGGAAAAAAAGTTTGAAGATGATGAAATTTATTATATCAATAAAAATCAATTAGAGAAATAGATAAGATAAATAAAACTGATCTTTATAATATTTTTCAAATACAATGAGACAATTAAAAGTCTTAAATAAACAATTAGTTTTTAATTTTATTTATTTGTTAAATATCTATAATAAAAAATATTTTGTAATATCTTTCATACAAGAAAATAGAAATAAAATATAATAATTAAACATTTATATATTCCTAGAAGAACAGTGAAAATAAAAAGAAGTTCCATATTTAAATTTTATTATCAAAACAATCAAAAAAAAAAAAATAATTGTAATATTTTTAAATTTATAATATTTCAAAATACTAAATTAAATTATATTACATTATTTAGTAAATTTATCATTTATATATTTATTTTTATTTTCCTTTGTCTTGGCAATTTTATTCTTTTTCCTAATAAATTTTTTCCAAATTCTCTTAAAAAAGAACTTCTATTTGGTTTAGATGGTTTAAGAGAAGAAACACTTAAATTATGATTAATTTGAGAATTATTTTTTCCCCAATTTGTATTATGAATAATATTGGAATTAAAAACATTAATATCTGACATATCTTTTTTCTCTGATAAATTTCTCTTTAATTTGGCTTTAAATAAATTTCTAACAGTAATTGATTTTTTCAAAAAAGCCTGTTCTTCAAAATTATTATTTAAATTAGATAAATTATCTAATTTAAGCTTTAAAGAAGAAGTATTAATTAATGGATTTATTTTAATTGTTCTATTTGATAATTGATGAGAAATAAATCTTGAAGAAGATAAACTTGTATCCATGTCTAAATTATGATTAAAACGATTAAAACTTAAAGTTTTTGAAGAAGGAGATTGAATTAAATTTGAATTAAAACTTAAATCATTCGTTGAAAAATTATAATTAAAATTTAATTTATTTGAATTAGAATTAGAAATAGAATTATTATTATTTATTTGATTATTTGGATTAAAATTCTTTTCATAAGATGTTGATAATATAGTATTTTGTTTAGGAATATATTCATTTAAAATTTTTTCATAATCATCTAAAGTATATTTATTAAAATATTCTGAAAAATTTTTAATTCCTTTTTTTTCTTTTTCATTATTATATTTTATATTAACTCCAACATTTGGTAAAATTAATTTATAATTACTTCCACTTGGAATAATTTCATTTTTAAGTTTTTCAGGAGAAATTTTTTTAAATAAATAACTATCATCTACATTATAACCATGTTGTTTTTCATAATCATTTTTTTTAATTATTGTTGGTTTTTCAGAAATATTATTTTTTTCTTTTTTTGGAGAATTAGAAAGTTTAACAGTACTTCTAAAATTAAGATTTTCTTTAGTATAAAGAGTTTTAACTTTATTTTGTAATTGAAAAAATTCTTTTGAAGTACTATCTAAAGTAAATTTTTTAAAAGATAATATATTTCCATTTGGATCAAAAGTATATTTTGATGAATCTAATATTTGTGATTTTTTTGTATTTGGTTTTTGAACTTGTAATTTTTTTTCTAATTGTTCTTCTAACATATGTTTTTTTTTTTCTTTTTCTTTTTTTAATATTTGATTCATCATATCTAATCTTAAATCTTTTATATTCTCAACATCATATTTTTCATTATTATATTCTTCTTCTATATTTGGAATATCATATGATTTAATTGGTAAAAATCCTATTTTTTTTTTAACAACATCATCTAAATTTGTTAATTTTGTCACAGGTTTTTTAATTTTAAAATAAAAATCTCTTTTTTTAATTTTTTGATTTTTATCATTAATTTCAAGATTTTCTTTATATATAATTTTTTTTTGAATAGAAATTATATTAATTTTACTTGTATCAAATCTATCATTTTTTGGAGTTTCTGGTTCTTTAATTTCAATCCAAGTATTATTATCATTTATATTTTTTTTATAATTTTGATACAAAAATTTTTCTTTTATTAATAAATCAATTTGATTTTTTAAAAAATCATAACAGAAATTGTCTATATTTTTATATATTTCTTCACAACGAGCAACTTTGGAACTTAATGAAATTATTTTATTTATTACAGAACTTGCTATTATTTCTGATTCTTGACAATATTCATATTCTTTTAAATATATTATTGAATCTAATGTTGATTTTCTTTTAATTTCTGATATTTTATTTGTTGATAATTTGGACATTAATTTTTTTTATACTACAAATAAAAATTTGTTTATTAATTAAAATAATAATTTAATTAATTTATAATTTAATTTTCCCATTTTAAAATATATCATATCTCCAAAAAAAATAAAAAAAATTCATAAATTCAAAAAATAAAATTTAATATATATAAAAATGTTAAATACAGCAACATCATATTTAGCTTTACTTCAAGAAGATGATATTGAATTAAAATTAGCAGCTTTAGATAAATTAGATTTATTAGTAGATGAACATTGGAGTGAAATTTCAGATAAAATTCCAGATTTAGAATTATTTTATAATAATAAAGATTTTGAGCCTAAAAAACAATTACTTTCTTTAATTTTAAGTAAACTTTACTATAATTTAGAAGAATATGATAAAGCAATTGAATGGGCTTTAAAAAGTGATGAAAAATTTAATATAAGTGAAAGAAGTTTATATGTTACAACAATATTAAAGAAAATATTAGATAAATATATAAAAGCAAGAAAAAATAATTTTTTCCCAAAAAATGAAAAAATAGAAATAGAAGAAAGAATATCATTAATAGTAGAAAGATGTTTTAATGATTGTATAAAAAGAGATAAATTTAGACAAGCAATAGGATTTTCAATAGAATCATATGATTTAGATAGATTAACAATATCAGTAGAATCAAGTAAAAATATAAGAGATTCATTAAATTTTGTATATGATATAGCTCAAGATTCAATAGAAAATAAAGAATATAAATCAGCAGTTTTAGATCAATTATTAAAATTATTTATAAAACATGCAGGAAATGAATATATGTCAATAACAAATTGTCAATTTTTATTAAATAACACCGAAGCTTTATCAAGTACATTAATAAATATATTAAAAAAAGAAGAAGATCCTTTAATAGCATATCAAATAGCATTTGATTTATATGACAATCAAAATCCATCTTATTTAAGAAAAATAATTTCAGAAATAAATAAAATAAACGAAGAAAAGCAAATTCCACCAGAACTCCTAAATCCTTTATTAAATATATTATCGGGTGAAATCCCTCGTAATTTAATATTCGAAGTTCTCCAAAAGCGAAATAAAACAGATATAAACTTAATGTCAAATTTAACAAAAGCAGTAGAAAAGGGTGGAAGTGTAGTACATTTAGGAGTATTATTAACTCATTCTTTAATAAACAGTCACACAGGTAATGACAAATTTCTAAAAGACAACATCCAATGGGTATCAAAGGCAACAAACTGGGCTCGATTTTGTGCAACCTCCTCATTAGGAGTAACACATATGGGAAACATAAAAAAAGGAAAAGAAATAATGCGTCCTTATCTTCCTGGAAATAGTCAAACTCCATCAATATATGCACATGGAGGAGCTTATTATGGAATAGGATTAATATATGCAAACACAAACGATCCTGATATTAAAAATATGTTATTAACTGCATTAGAATTACAAAGTAATGATAAAGAAGCTATTCAACATGGTATTTATCTTGCTTTAGGTTTAGTTTGTATGGGAACACATGATAAAGATATTTATGATACTATCAAAGCTGGAATTTTCAATGATAATGCTGTTATTGGTGAAGCTGCTGGTTATGCTAGTGGACTCGTTCTTGCTGGAAGTATGGATGCTGAGGCTATTACTGAGTTACTTAATCATGCCCATGAAAGTCAACATGAAAAAATTATTAGAGCTATTTCTATCAGTTTAGCTCTTATTGTTTATGGTGCTCGTGAAGCTGCTTTCACTTTAATTCTCAGTCTACTCGAAGAAAAAGACCCTATTTTAAGATATGGTGCTATGTATTGTATTGGAATGGCTTATGCTGGAAGCGGAAATACAGAAATGCTTCAAAAATTAATTAAGGTTTCTGTTTCCGATGTTGATGATAATGTCAGAAGAGCTGCTATGATTAATATTGGATTTTTACAATTAAGAGATCCTGATATTTTATTCGACAAATTAAAAGTTATTTCATTATTAAGTGAAAGCTATAATAATCATGTTAGATATGGTGCTGCTATGGCTATTGGAATTTCATGTGCTGGAACTGCGAAATTAAATCCTTATAAAGTTATTCAACCTCTTTTTCAAGATCCAAATTATTTAGTAAGACAAGCAGCTTTAATTTCATCTGGATTAATTTTCTCTCAAACTACAATTAAACAAGAACAAGGAATTCAAACCTTTTTAGATAATTTAGAAGAAGTTATTAATAATAAAGATGAACATGTTCTGATTCGTTTTGGAGGTCTTTTAAGTAAAGGATTAATGGAATTAGGAGGAAGAAATTGTAATATAAGTTTAGTTTCTTCAACTGGAGAAAATAAAATGACTTCAATTATTGGAATGTGTCTTTTTACACAATATTATTATTGGTTTCCTATGATTCATTTTATTAATTTAGCTGTTAATCCAACTATGTTAATTGGATTAGATAAAACAATGCATCCTCCTAAAAATTATAAAATAATTTCTAAAAGTAAACCAAGTATTTTTGGTTATCCTGTTGAAGATAAAGAAAAAGAAAAAGATAAAAAAGTTAAAACTGAAGTTGCAGTTTTATCTACTCATTCTAGAGTAAAAGCTAAAGAAAGAAAAACTGGAACTGTTACTATGACTGATGTTAAAGCTTCTGGAAGTAAAAATAATATAAATAATAGTAATAGTAATATTCAAGAATTAAAAAATGCTCCTTCAGGAAAAATTCCTACTGAAGAAGAAAAAAAAGAAGAAGAGAAAAAAGAAGAAGAAAAAAAAGAAGAACCTAATGAAGAAATTCTTGAAAATCCAATTAGAATTTTACCTAAACAAAAAAATGTTATTCAAGAAATTTCAGATCAAGATTATTTTCCTATTATTAAAAATAGATTAAATGGTTTTGTTATGTTAAAAAAAAATAAAGATAATATTATTGTTGATTATGGTGATTTTAAAGATGTTGAAGTTATGGAAAAAAAAGAAGAAAAAAAAGAAGATAAAAAAGAAGAAGAAAAAAAAGAAGAATATAAAGCTATTCCTACTGAAGATTATGAAATTCCCGAAGATGTTGATATGGGAAATATTAAATAAAAAAACAATTTATTAAAGTTTGTTTTAAATTAAAAAGTTTTTTAAAAAAAAATAAAATTTAGTTTTAAAGAAAGTTTATTTTTTTTTTCTTTTATTTTATTTTAATTTAATTTGTTTAATTTAATAAAATTATTTTTATTATATTTTATTTTTACTTTTTATTTTTTGAATAAATCTCCTCCAAAATCTTCCATTTCTTGTAAAACTCTATTTGCTTTAACAATCCAATTTTCAAATCTTCCTTTTAAAATATTAATTTTATCTTTATCTAAATATTTAGGTTGAATCCAATTAACAACAACTTTTTCTTCAACTTGATCAATATGTCCTTTAATTAAATTTAAACTTAAAGCTTTCATAACAATATATTCAATTTGTTTAGGTTCAACTAAACAATTTTGCATAATTTCTTGAAATAAAATAGTTCTTTCATTTTTATTTTTTTGAAAAATTAAATCTAATAAAGCAGCAATTCTAATTTTCATTTCAAGAAATTCTATTTTATCTTTTAAAGTATTATTACTAGAAATTTGATTTTGATAAGTTTTCATCATTTGTAAAAATTGATCAACTTTCGAAGAATTAAAACTTAAAATTAAATTTGATATCCAATCATATTCAGTTCCATGCATTAATTTAAAAAAATCTTTTTCTATTAATTCTGCAAAATTAAACATTTTTTCTCCTATTAAAGAAGCAACACACATTTTAAAACATAAATTTAATTTTTCTGTTTCTGTAATTTGATTTTGATATGCTAAATATTGAAAAGCATTATGATAAAATTCATCATAATTTTCTTTTTTTTCATAAAAATAAGTTGATAATCTATAAAAATCTATATAAATTACAGGTTCAATTTCACTTCTTTTTTGAAATTCAATTTTAATTGAATATAATATATCTTCTAAATCATACATTCTATTTAAATCTAAATAACAATAACCTTTTAATATTTGAACATATAATTTTTCTTCTCCTTCAAATTTCATTTTATTTTCTACATTTTCTACAAATGATAATCCTTCTTCCATTTTTCCTTTATAATTTGAAAGAAGTAATTGAACAAAATGTAAAAATTTCATTGGATTTAATGAACTTTCTACAAATATTACTAAACCATTATATAATTCTATTAAATCAGATGATTTTTGAATATCTTCATTTGATGCAAATTTATTTAAATTATCTGATAATTGATGCCATAGTTTTTGATTTAAATTACTATCTATTTCATCTAATATTTCTTTATGTGATGGATATTTTTTCATTAAGTTTTGAAGAAGCTTAAAACTATCATTTGGGACATTTACATAATTCATTTTTTTATATGCTTTTTATTTTTTTTTTAAAGTTTAATTATTTTTTTGGTGTTTTGTTATTTTATGAATGATTATTATTTAAAATTAATTAAATTTTTATTTATTTTTTATTTTTTGGAAATTAAATTATTTATATTTTTCCATCAATTATTTTTTTTCCAAAAAAAAAAGTTTTAAAATTAGTTTAAAACTATTATCAAAAAATTAAAATATTTTATAAAGTATTTCACTCATTTTATATAAAAACCATTTCCTAAATTTTAAACCTTTAATTCTAAAAAGCACTAGAAGTAAAGTAATAATACAATTATATAAAAAATTTTCTAAAAAACTAGTAATAGTGTTAATAATTAAAAATATTTGAGAATATTTATATATAAAACAAAAAATGTTTAAATAATAAAAATAAAATCCTTCTAGAAGAAATACTAGAATAAAACCTAATATTCTTTTATATTTCATATAAATTATTAAATCTGATATAATTGCTTTTATTTCTAAATCATTTTGATTATTATTTATATATTTAATAAATCTTCTTAATTTTCCTTCAGAAGAAGTAAATAAAAAAGAGATTTTACAGATTAAAACACCAATTAAAGAAGAAAAAAAACATTTTAACAACTCTTTATATAAAAAATACCAAAAACTTTTTTTCCTTTTTGTAAATCTTTCTCCAATATAATAATCATTAAATAAAATAGCATTTGCAAATAAAAAAGTTTGTATAAAGAATATCAAACAAATTATTTTTAATTCAACTGTTTGAAAATATTTAAATAAACAAAGATTAAAAAATAATTGTTTTTCAAATAAATAATCTTTAAAACACTTTAAAAAAGTCCTTTTATCTTCATTTAATGCTTCATAATATTCTAATTCATTTAATTCTTCAAAAGACATTTCTTCATTATCATCATCATAATTTCCAAAAGATTTATTATTTATATCTCCATCTCTTCTTATAAACAATCTTTTTGAATGTATATTATTTTCAACATGAGTTCTTTTATCTCTCTTAATTAATTGATTTATACATTTTTTTGTTGTATTGTTTTGGTGAATGATTGAATTTATTTTTAAAAGCTCATTAGGATTTTGCATTATATTTTCTTCATTTTTTGCATTTTCTGAATCAAGAATATAAATTTTTCCTTTTTTTTTAGAATATATATATTTATTCATAGAGTCATTTTGATAGTTTAATTCAATAATATCTTCTTCTTTACTAAAATCATTTTTCTCTTTATTTGATAACAATTGTTCAAAATTTATATCTCCTAAATAAGGAACATAAATATGATTCTTATAAGAAATAGAATTATCTATAATGATATTATTATTTGAATTCTGAGTTTTTAATGGTGGATTAAAGACAATAAATCTTTTACTATTAAATATAATTAAGCAAATTATTTGAATTAAAATTCCAACTATTATAATTGGAAATGAAATATTATGAAGAATATCATTCATTAACTTATTAGAACATTTAATTATTTTTAAATTATTATTATTTATTTTTTCAGTAAAATCTCCTATTCTATTATAATTAATATTATCATCTAAATTTATATTTTTATTCATTATAATTTTTCCAGTACATTCACATAAAATATATTGATTTTTTAAATCAATTCCTTTATAATTACATCCTTCAAAACAAAAAGAAATATTTTTATATATAAATTCCCTTCTATTTTGAAGAGTTAAATCTCTATTAAAAAGAGAAAATCTAAAACAAATATCATTAAAAAAATTAGAATTTGGTTCAAATAAATTAAAAGTTCCTTTTTTCATAATCATTTCATATAAATCTAAATTTATCTCTTGTTTTTTTTTATAATAAATAGGATAAATTTCATTTATAATATCATCTAAACAACTATTTAAGTCAAGTTTATTATGATTGTTATCATAAATTTCAAATTTAATAATGGGAAAATCAGAATTATTATATGTAATTTGATTAATTATCAATGGTTCATTTTGTGATATACTATATTTTTTTTTTAAATTAATTTCACAATTTCCTAATTCAATTTGTGGGATATTACTTTCAGAAATTATTTTTATAGTGGATAAATATTTAGTGAATATATATTCTTCTGATTGAATTTCAATAAAACCAGATTGTCCAATATCAATCAATTTAAAATAATTATAATTTTCTAGAATTTCATTTTTTTGCATTTGATTTGTATAAATAGATTTTTCATATGTAAATCCATTTAAAAAATCTTCAAATAAAATGCAATTTCCATTATTTAGAATATAATTATCTTTACAAGTAAGACATTTATGAGATTTTACATTACCTTTTTTATTACAAGTATTACATAATTCATAACAATTATAAATGTTAATTTCAATTTTACATAAATCACTTGATGTAAATATACCATTATTTGTTTGAAGAATATAATCTTCATTATTATATTCATCTTTTTGAATTAAAAAAAAATATATTATATCTTTTGTTTTTTCATTTGGTGAGATATATTTTATTCCTTCAGAATATTCTATTTCACAATTATTTGATGAGCCTTCACAATTTGATTTATAAAATTCTAATGTACCTTTTATTTGATTTCGAATTACTTTTATTTTATAATTGTAATTATCATCTTCTGTTAAATCATTAAATCCAATCTTCAGTTTTGAATTTATATTTAATTTTCTTGAATAATCAATACAATTTGGTCTTTTATAATATAAAAAATACATATTATAATCATCATTATCATTAGAATAAATAAAAATTTGAAAAATTTCTGAAGATGTTAATAATTGTTCATATTTTATTTCATTAGCATTTTCAAAAGAAAAAGATTTACTTATTTGATTAAAATTCATGGTTTTAACATCAATTAAATAAATTGCATTTTCTAATTTTTTACCATTGTTATATTTATTATATATATAAATTAATATACTTTTTTGATTCAATTTCCCAATTTGAATATCAGGATTTCTATCATTTATTGTTAGAAAAAAAGGGATTTCTAAATAACTTTGGAAATCTAAAGTAGAATAAGATATTTTGAATTTATCTATTTCAAATGTATTGTCCAATAAACTAACAGTAAAAATTATTGTTTCATCAAAAATTTTTATTAATGTATATTTTATTTCTTTATTAGATTTAATTTGGAAGTTTAAATTATTAATCTTTTGATGATTTTTGAAGATATAAAAATCAATTTGTCTAAGATTCCCTGAAGAACAATATATTCTTTTTAAATAATTAGAAAAAGAACATAAAAATTTTAAAGTTTCTTTTGAATATTCTTCATTTTTTTCTTTTTTTTTTTCATAAGTGAATCCATTTTGATCATTAATTTTTTTTATTGAAAAAAAATTTAGAACTAAAAACCTATTTATAGTATAAGAAACAGCAATTTCATTATTATCTAATTTCATAATAGAACATTGAGTTAGAATATTAATAGAAGATATTTCTAAATCAATTAATAGATTTTTATAGGGATAATTTATATTATATATTTTAATATATGCTTTATTGTTATATGTAACACAAGCTTTGGCATAGAAAAAATCAAATAAATTTATAGATGATGATTCTTTATTATTAACTTCATCTCTATTACTATATGTGATTAAATTTGAAGCTTTTATAATATCATTATCATTATAAATGTTACATAAAGAATTTGTAGATAAATAAATATAAGTTAATTCATTTTTATATATAATTTCTAAAGGTTGATTTATTTCACATCCTTGATTTAAAACATTTTTAATTGTAAAAGTGGAATAAATTTTAATGAATTGAATGAATAAAATATTAAAGAAAAAAAAATCATACTTTTTCATATTATATTAATTAACTTATTTTATTAAAATATTACTTAAATCTAATTATGTTATATATTTTATACATTAAATTAAAAAATAATTAAAAAATTTTTGTATTTAACTCTTCTGTGAGTTCTTTAGCATATAGTTTCTTTGGTCTTTTTTTTAAATAATAAATTAAATAAACAACAAGAATAATTATTATAAAGAGTAAGACAAATAACAATATATTCATCCAGAGATTAGAATTTGATGAATTATTTCCATATCTCGAATAAAATGAAATAATTCTTCTTTCAGCATTAAATATTAATTTATATTTTTTAAAAAAAGGTCTTCCTAAAATCCAATAATTAGTATCTTTTTCTTTAAAAACAACTAAAAAATATAATTTTTTTTGGTTCCTATAAAATAAATCCTTAGAATTTAAAACAAAACTATAATTATTATCTCGTTTATAAAAAGATAAATCAGGAAAATCATTTAAATTTATATCATCACAAGAATAATACTTATATTTTTTATTTTTTAAATAAACAATTTCACATTTTTTTTCTTGTATGAATTGAGAAAAAAAGTTTTTAAAAATATAATTATCATAAGATGAAGTACCAATAATTACTCCTGATTCAAATAATAATTTTGCATCATAAGAACCTGAAAATATGGATTTATTTGAAGATATTTGTTCAAAATGTATGTCCCAATTTAACAAAAATAAACCATATTTTATATTTAAATTTAATAAATTACTCATATTATAATTATTTGGTTCATTTTCATGAGGATAATTTCCTATAATTAATTTACCAAAGTTATGATTATTATCAAAATCAAAATAAAATATTCTTTCTTCAATTAAATTTAAAATTTTTAATGCCTTTAAAAAATTTGGAATATTTGATAAAGAAGAATCATATAAATTTAATCCTAAAATATTTAAATCATTTAAATTATTTAATTTAGTAGATAAAGCAAAAGGAAATTTCTCATATATAATTTTTTTATTTTTATAATTTTGGAAAATAAAAGTTTCATAACATATATATCCCTCCTCTAAATTTTCTCTAGAAGAATCTTCAAATTTCTCAGAAGTATTTTTAAAACTTTTTGAATTTTTTTCATTATATTTATGATTTTTAATATTTGTTCCTGAAATATAAGTATGATAATTATCTAATTTAATATTCATTTCAATTATTTGTTCTGGATTTCCAATTGAAAAATAAGTATATACATTCGAATCTATTAAATCTTCAATAATATCATTAACTTCTTTTTCATCTTGTTTTTTAAAAGAAAACAATAATGTGTTTAAACTTAAAACAAATAATATAGAAAAGATGATTAACATCTAAATTCTATTTTTTTAAATATAAAAAGAATATTTTTAAATTTTTAACAAATATATTTATAAAAATAACATAAATTAATAAACAATGGTTTATTACAATTAAATTATTAAATTTGAAACAAATTAGAAGTAATGATAAAATATAATTAAGATTAAATAAAACTTCTTTAATTCTTTATTTTACATTTTTTAAAATAATATATTAAATATTAAAATAAGTTATAATTTTATAAACATAAAAAAAAATTAATGGAAGAAGAAAAAAAGAAACAAAGTGACACATTAAGTCAAGAAAATAATGTAGATTTAAAAGAAAAAACAATGTTACCAAAAAAAATTCAACAAAGAATAAGTTCAACAAGAATTTTATTAATAAACCTGAATTCTTGTATAACAGAAATAGCAAAAATTTTAATTAACAAAGGATTTAATATATATTTATATGATAAAGAAAAAGTAACACAAAAAGATATAAATAATAATTTTTTTTTAGAAAAAAATGATTTAGGAAAACCAAGATTAAAAGCAATATATGAAAAATTAGTAACTTTATCAGCAACAGTATCAATAACAATGGTAAATGATTTTAATAATTTAAGAGATTTAAAAATTACAATTGCAGGTTTTACTGATTATAATTCTTTATGTATATATGAAGAATTTTTTACAAGAAAAAATATATTTTTTTATTCTATTAATAATAGTGGAATTTTAGGTTTTTATTATAATAATTTATTCATTAATTCAAGACATGGTGATAAATTTGCTGATATTGATAATATGTTATTTTTAAAAAAAAGTGATAAATTATTAAATGATATGAAAATAAATAAAACTAAACCAGATAAATTTCAACTTTCTATTTTTTTATTAGAATTATATTATAGAAAAAATGTAGATGTAAAAGATATATCAAAAATAATGAAAGAAGAATATATGAATAATTATAAATTTCATAAAAAAATGGCTTTTTTTGAACAATATTTTAGGAAAATTGAATGTGAATATATTTTTAGAGATAAAGAAATTATGTCTTTATTAAGAAGATATATAGTTAATTTTAATAAAGAATTTAATCCTATTTGTTCTATGCTTTCTGAAATTGTAAGTAATGAAATTTATGATTATGTTACTGGAAAATCACTTCCAAGAGTAGGATTAATAACTTATGATAGTGAAAATGAGATTTTTGATTACAACAATTTATTAGAATAATATTTTTTAAAAGGAATTAAAATTAAATTTCTGTTTATTTATTATTTTTAAAATAATTCATGAGTAATTCTAATTTTTCTGATTTTTCTTTTTCATTTAAATATTTTAATCTATATATATTTAATTCTTCCTCTTTCATTAATATTATTTCTTTCATTTGATTTTGTTTTAATTTTAATAAATTAATTTCATTTAATAAAATTTTTTTTTCATTTATTATTTTATTCAAAAATTCTTGATTTTCATTGAATATTTTTTTAATTTTCTCTTCTAATTCAACAATTTTTTCTTGATATTTTTTTATAGATAATTTATTTTCATAAACCATATTTTTTTCTTGCATTTTCAAAAGTTTTATTTTAGAATTTTTTTGAGTGATTACATCCATTGAATCATTATATTTATTATAAAATTCTTTATTTTTATTTAAAAGTTGTGTTAAATTTTTTATTTCATCTTCATAATTATAAATTACTAATTTAAGTTTATTTTCCTTTTCAAGGAAATTTTCTTTTAAATTTTGAATTTTTATATTTTTTATTTCCTTTGATTTAATTTCTGGAAATTTTTCTTTATTTTCTAACTTTAAATTATTTTCATTTACTATAGATTTTATTAACGAAGATTTAATTGTTTTAATTTCATTTAAAAGTAGTTCAAGAATTTGATTAGAACTTGAAAAAATGTCATCAAAATATTTAAAAATTTTTTTTAATAAATCATGTTCAATTAAATTATTCTTTTCAACTAAATCAAAATTAAAAAATATTGTTCTAAAACCATTAATTCCATTTTTCTTTATATTTTGAAGTTTTTGATATTTTTTTTCATTCAATGATTCATTAAATATATTATAATAATTATTTAATAATTTATCCAGTTTTTTAATTTCATTATCATATTTTATAATATAAATTGTTCTTACTTTCATTATGTCTAAAATTTCTTCTTGATTCGAATTTTTATTATTTTTTAAAAATAAATTACTAATGTTCAATATACTTTTACTTTTTAATTCTGAATGTTTCTTCTTTTCAAATATATTTTTCATTGAAAATGATTTAGGATTAAATATTTTAGAAACATCATTTAACATTTCATATTTTAATTCTTTAATTCTAATTTTCCGATGAAAATCTTTTTTTTTTTTTGAAATTGAAGAATGCTCACTGATTATTGGATAAACATTTGAGTCTATATCATCTTGAATTGTTGATATTACAGAATTAAGAATTGAATTAGATTTTTTTTTAATATATAAATTTATTTCCTTTGATTTATTATTAATAATTCTGTTCTCATTTAATACCCTAATTATATTTTGATTTATTTGGGTCATTAATTTTTTATTTTATGATTTTAAATGAATAATTTAATTAATTTTATGTCAATTCTTTAAGATATAATTATAATGATTTTTAAGAAATATAAAGATAATTTTATTGATAAGATAATAGAAATATTTATTATTTTTAGTCTTTCTTAATTTTATGTAATATATGAAATAATTTTAGGAAGTTATCTGGGTTAAATAAAAATATTTAAATTCTAACCAATTAAAAGGAATAAGAAAATGAAATTTAAAATTTAATTTTATTTATTATGAGATATATACAATTTGTTTTATTATAAAAAAAAGAAAAAATATCTTGTATTATTGGATTTATGAATGATTTTTTTTACTGATATTTTTTGATGATTTTGAAATAAAATTATTTTAAGATGCTTTTTAATTTATTTTATTATATTGTAAATGAAATTATTTTTCATTGTATATATGTTTATTTAATATTTGAATATGTTTTATAAAAAATATTTTTATATTTTATAAAATATATACTTTCATTTTTAAAATATATATATTGTTCTATTATTTTAAAAATAAAAAAAATATTTATTTAAAAAAAAACTCACAAAAAAATATATAAAAAAATTATTTTTTATTACGTAACCCCTTAAAAAATAATTAAAACTCATTTTCAAAAAAAGAAAAAAAAAAATCAGAAACTTAAAATATAGTTAAAAAAAGCATTAAAAATACAACTAAAGAAAGAATAGAATACTAATATCAGGAATAAAAAAGCAAAAAAAAAAAAAAAAATTTAATAAAAATCTTTTTTTTTTAATAAAAAAAAAATAAAAAAAAAATTATTTAGAACAATTTCTTAGAAGTAAAAACATTAGAAATTTCAGTATTAAGATCACTTTCGCTTTTAGTACCATCGACTTTAACATATTTATCCCCTAAAGTGCTGGATAAACCTTCATAGAAGGGTTTAGAAGTATTAATGAAATTTTCGCATTTAGTTTTAGAAATTTCATCAGTACCAGCTTCCATAACTTTATCATCAGGAACTTCAACATAAATAAAACAAACAGTATCAGCATCTCCTGATTTTTGTTTATTCCATTCATCTAAATCTTCTTGATTTCTTGGGAAACCTTCAATTAAAATTCTTTTATCTTTTGCAGTATTTAACATTAATCCAATTCCTTTAACTAAAGTACTTGATTTTACTGTTCCATTATTTGACATTTCATTAGTAATATCTTGTACTATTGCTGCTAAAAAATTACTTGATATTTTTCCTTGTCCTAAATCATTTGGATTTATTAATGTATGACGGAAATCATCTGCGGCTTTTTTTGCTACGGTTTCTAAAGGAGATGATTCGGCTCCTACCATAAATACTACACGATATTTTTCACCCTTTACGGCTTCTTTTAATGTTTTTGTTGTGTTTGATCCTAAGCAACCCATTTTTTTATATTTGTTTTTTTTTATTTTTTTTACCGTTTTATACGATTTGTTTATTCTTTTATTTTTTTTTTTTTTTATTTTTTTTAAATTTTTTTTTTAAGGTTTTGAATTTTAATTTTAAAATGTTTTTCAGAAGTTTTCATTTATTTTCTTTATTTTTTTGTTTTTTTTTCTTTTTTAAGTTTTTTATTTTTTTATTTTAATGTTTTGATTTTGTTTTGTTTTTTTTAAGGGAAAGTGATAAGGTTGTGTTAGATAATAAAACGAATTTTTTTTAAATGTTTTTTATTAAAGAAATATTTTTTTTTCAAAGATTTAAAAATTTAAAAGAGAAAAATATTAAATTAGAAAAAATTTAATATTCATCATTTATATGTGATTAGAGAATTATATGAATATGGTATTTTGTGATTTAAATAAAATGGAAAAATTACTTTATGAAAATGTGAAATAAAAAATTTGAATTTTTAGTTTTTTTTTCTAAATCATAAATAATAAATTTCGGTTATTATTTTAATAATAACTATTCTTCATTTTGTCCTTTATGTACATTTTGAATTCATAAAAAGGAGATATTTAACTAAAATTAGGTAATATTTAAATTTTAGAAATTAATAATAAAATAAAAATTCAAAATATTAATAAATATTAAAGAAATTATTTTTTATTGAATGTTTTCCACATGAAATTAAAATAGTTTAACAGTTTTTTAAAGAACCTTCACTCAATTATTTTAATTTATAACTAATATTTATATTGATGGTTATTTGAAAATAATAATTACCTTCATTTAAATATTTTTTTATATTTTTCATTATTAATAGAAAAATATTAATTTTAAATTTTAATAAAAATATATTACTTTCAATTTTAAAGAAAAAATTATGAATTCTTTTGAAAAATATATATTGATAAAAATTGATTTTTTTTTCTAAAATCAATTAAAAATAAGATTAATTTTATTTATTATTTTTGAATTTTTTTTTCATATTATTTTACCAATTATAATCTCTTTAGGAATTATTAAATTTAAATAAGACTTAATAATATTTTTAATTTAAAAATAAAATAATTAAAATAATTAGAAGAAAAATCTATCTATTTAAATTAATTACCAACAAATATAATAAATCGAAAAATTATTTTAAAAATTTAAAAATATAAATTTTTATTAATCTCAAAAAGACTTACTTAATATCTAATTAATTAATTTATAAATAATTCCCAATATTAAATGGAAAATTTCCCCTTACCAAAAAAATCAAATGACACAGCAATAAGTAATTTCAAGCAAAAAAGATTTCATTCATTAAAAAAATCAAATAGAATAAAAAAAATAAGTTTTAAAGAATTTTCCTCAGATAATAAAATAGAAAATGATGAAGAAATAAATATAGAAAAATCAAATACTAATAATAATATACTAAATTATTTAAAATCAAATAGTTTACATAGTGTAGTTAAAATAGAAGGCTCAAATTCAATGAATAAAGAAAAATCAACTTCATTTACTAATATTCATAGAAATTTATTTTTAACAAAATCTTCAAATAAAAAACCAATTGCTTCTCCTTTCAGAAAAGTTAAAAAAAGTGTTCTTCAAAGTCCAATTCAAAATGAATTAGATGATATAAAAATATTAAAAAAAAGAACAACTCATTTATCAAAAAAAAAAAATTATGATATTGAATTTTCTTTTTTAGAACAACCTGAAATGTTTAATAATGCTGCAAATACTCATATTGTTTTTTCTAAAAAACAAAAAAATCATCATTTTAATTATTATGATGAAGATGATAATTCTAATATATATTCTTTAACACGTTTATCACATAATAATATAATAAAGTTAAATGATATGCAAAAAGATTTTAAAAAAAGTATTATTGGTTATACTAAAATTAAAGAAATTAATTCAAATGGTAAAACTTTTTTAATGGAAGATAATAATGAAAAAAGTGAAAGTGAAGATGAGAGTTTTATTTTTGATAAAGAAAAAAAAATTACTAATGAAAATTATAGAATTTTACAAAGAGTAGGGAAATTATATGATTCATTAGATGAAGAAGATATTACTAAAAATAATTTTTATATTAATCCTAATAATTCATTTATAATAATTTTAGATATTATTGTTGCTATTTCCTGTGTTTATAATTTAATTTATATTCCTTTTTTTTTAGGTTTTAATGATATATATTGTAGACAAGGTTCATTTATTAATTTTTTTTCTTTTTTAGATATTATAATAAATATTATATATATTATTGATTTTATTGTTCCTTTTTTTACAGCTTTTTATACAATAGATGATAATTTAAATGTTGAATTAGATGAAATTATAAATCATTATTTAAAGAGTTATTTTATAGTTGATTTATTTGCTGCAATTCCTTTTCAAACCTTATTTAATATATTTGATAGAAAATGCAATGATATAGGATATTTAAGCGCTCCATTATATCAAAATAATATATATTATCTTTTAATATTATTACAATTACCAAAAACAATAAAAGCTTTTCAAAGAAATTGGTTAACTGAAAAAATAAAAAATTATTTAAATCAACATGAACATTTTAATATATATTTAGGTTTATATCAAAATATTTTAATATTTTTTGCAGGTCTTCACATAGTATCTTGTATATTTATATTTATAGGAAAAAATCAATATCCAGGATGGATAGTACATTTTGAATTTCAAGACAAAAGTTTTTTTGGTTTATATTTTATAGCAATTTATTATATAATAACAACAGTAACTACAGTAGGTTATGGTGATTTATTATGTATAACTCCAATTGAAAAAGTATTTGGATTATTTATGGAAATTGTTGGAATTTTTGCTTATTCTTTTGCTTTAACTTCAATAAGTAATTATGTTAAAGTTTTAAGTGATAAAAATGAAGAATTTCATCAAAAATGTGAAATTTTAGATGATATAAGAGTTTCTTATCCTGAATTATCTGATGATTTATATATTAGAATTCATAGATATTTAAAAAGTAATTTATTTAATGATAAAAAAGATAAGAAATTAATTATAAATTCACTTCCAATTACTTTAAGAAATAGTTTAGTATATCATATGTATGAATCAATTATTCATAATTTTATATTTTTTAAAAATTTCAATAACATTGATTTTATAGTTAGAGTAATATTAAGTTTTAGACCAATTTTAGCAGTTAGAAATGATATATTAATAAAAGATGGAGACTTTGTAGAAGATATAATTTTTGTAAAATTTGGAAGATTAAGTTTAGATCTTCCAATAACATTAGAAAAAGAAGAAATAAAAGGAAATACTAATTTAAGAGAATCAAATACAATAAGAGAAGATATTTATCCAAAAAAAAGTAATTTTTTAGAAAATTTAATGGCAGGTGAAGAAATAGAAGAAGAAGAAGAGGAAAAAAATGATGAACTAAATGTACAATATTATAAAATATTAGATGTTCAAAAAAATGAACATTTTGGTGATATTTTAATGTTTTTAAATAAAAGATCTCCATTAAGAGTAAAAGTAAAATCAAGAAAAGGAGAATTATTTTATTTAAATAAAAATGATGCTTTAGAAATTTCAACAAGTTATCCTCAAATATGGAAAAAAATAAATCAAAAATCATTATTTAATTGGGAACAAATAAAAAGATTAATGAATAAAGTATATAAAATATTTAATCAATATTATTGTGAAAATGATGATGAACAACCTGTTTTTTTAACAACAAGTGTAATAGATAATACTGATTTACAATCTGTTCCTTCTTTAACAGAAATTGAATTAGATGAAGATGAGAAAACTCAATTAAAATTAGAAAAAAAAATATTAAAAGAAAATACTGCAAAAAATAGAGAAATTAAATCATTTCATAATTTAAATACTATAAAAGAATCAAATAGTTTTGATAGTAAAGAAGATAATAAAACTAATTCAAAAATATCAAAATTTAAAGGAGAAAATAATGATATTAAAATGAGTGATATTAAAAGTGATTTTTTAAAATTATCTGAAATTAAAAACCATGAAAAAACATATTTTTCAGAAAAATCAGGAATAACTCAAAAAATATCTGAAGAAGAAGATGATGAATTAGAAGAAGAAAATGAAAATAAATCAAATGATAATTCAATAAAAGAAACAGTAAGAATAAATGATACAATAAAGAAAAAAAAATTAGAATTATCTGAAAAAACAAGTGAAAATACAATAAATAAAAATTTCTTTAGTCCAAAATTTAGATCAACTCCTTATAAACCTAATGAAATTAATAATGAAATTTATCCTAATGAAACAACTTTACAAACAACTGTAAATACACAAATTAAATTATCAAGTGCTGATTTTCAAAATTTACTTAAATCTAAATTATCAAATGAAAATTCTATTTGTTCAACTGAAATATCTTTTTCAATAAATAGTGAATATGAAAATATTGATGAAATAAGTAATTATAAATATTCTAAAAATGTTAAATTACAAAAACAAATTAAAAATATTTTACTTGATAATAGTAGTAATTTTGAAGGAACTACACAAAAAAGTAATTTAAAAACAAAAAGTATAAAAGGAGGAATTAAAAGTGCTCCTTCTGTTAAATTTTTTGAATTTCAAAAAAGTCCAACATTAAATTCAGCGGTAAATAATAGTTTTACTTCTAATATTAGTAAAACAAATAATACAAATAATATTTTATCTAAAAGAACTAAATCTATTATGTCAAATAATTCTTCTAAATCTTTTCAAAGTGAAAAAAGTGGAAAAAGTGAAAAAAGTAATATTTCAAAAAAAAAAAGAAGAGAAAGAAGAAAAAGTTTATTAAGTGAAATTCATTTAAATATGGAAAGAAATTATTTAGATTTAAATGATCCTAATTTATTTTATTCGGAATTTTTTCAGCATTATTTTGAAAAAAAAATACCTGAAGGAGAAAATGTTTTTACTGATTTAGATGATGAATTAATTCAAAAATTTAATGTTATCCCTAATAATGACAATAAAAAAATTAGCCCTTTAAAAAAATTTAATGATATGCTTAAAATTATTTAGTATTTATATTTATTTTTATTGAATATTGAGAGAAGAAGCTGAAATACTTATTATTTATATAAATAATAATTTCTCAAATGTATTATATTTAAAGAGATTATATAATTTATTATATGAATTTCATATCAAAAATATATCTTGTTTTTTTTTTCAAAATAAAAATTTAAATTGTTAATTTAGAGCATTACTAAAATCTCATGTAAAAAAAATTAATTATTCTTATTTATAAAAATAATATTAATGATTATTTTATTGAAAAAAGTTTCTATTTAATGTAAATTTAAATAATTATAAAATAAAAAATAAAAAGAATTGTAAATAAAATATTTAAACATTAATAGTTTTTTTAGACTATTTATTGATATTAAATGAATGATGTTCGTCGCTCATTAAAAACCGTTACACAATGTCCAGTAAAACTTTTATTAGGAAAAAAAGATGTAATTCGTTGTTCAAAATGTCAATTTATTCCTTTAATAGAAATAAAACAAAAAAACAATAATATAATAATATCATCAAAATGTCAAAATAATCATGAAGAAGAAAAACAATTAAAACAATTTTTAGATGATATAAAAAAACAAAAATTAAATTCTAATCAATGTAATAAATGTCAAAAAAAAGATAATAAAATACCTTTAAATTATTGTATTACATGTAATTTAAATTTATGTGATAAATGTAAAAATTCACATGATAATTCTCATCAAATGATATTATTAAGAGATTTATATTCAACTTGTCCAAAACATTTAAGAAAATTTTTTAGTTTTTGTAAAACTTGTAATTATAATATTTGTACTTATTGTCTTGAAGAACATGAATCACATATAACAGAACAATTATCAAAATATTCTATTGATGATGAAGATATTTTAAGATATAAAAAATTAATTAAAACTGCTGAAAATCATTTAAATCATATTCAAAAATTTTCTAATAATTTAATTAATGAATTACAAAAAAAAATTGATAATTTACAAAAAAGTTTTCAATTATTTGAAGAATATAATTTATTAGAAATTAAATTTGCACAAGAAATTCTCTCAAATTATGAATATGAAAGTAGTTTAAAGAATTATAATTATCAAATTATTATGAATGTAAGAAATAATTTAAAATTTTCTTTTATGGAAATTCCAAAAAGTGAAAATCAATTTATTAAGGCTTATAAATTTGAAGAATATATAAAAAATAATTTAAGTCATATATTATATATTAAAGGTAATCAAGTTAGGAGAAATTCAATTCAAAATGTTATTGCTGTTTTACTTTGTAGTTTTGAAAATAATAATGATGAACAAAAATTATATTGTATGAAATTAAAAGATAAAGTTAAATTTCCAGGTAATATTGGTTATGAAATTAAATCTGTTAAAGAACAAAATTTTTCTATTAAATTAGTTAGTGGAAATAAAGTTTTTATTTTACAAAATGAAAAAAATTTCTCTAATTCTATGATGAATTCAACTTTACAAAAATTATATCAAATTTTAAACCAAATTAGAAGATAATTATAAAACATTTTTTTATTTTTTTTAATCAATTATATATATTCTTTATTATTATTTTTCTTATTAAAATTTCTTAATTATTATTAATTATATTTTACTTCAAATTTTTTTAATTATATTATTACTTTTTATATTAATAATGAAAACAGAAAATAAAATTCCAGAAGTAGAAATAGATAAAGAAGGGAAATTTAAATATATTCAAATAAAAATAACAAATAAAGAAAATAAAGAAGATCAAAGGATAGTAATAAAAGGAACATCAAAATGTAAATTTCACAATGATATATTTAAAGAATTTATGGAGAAATTAAATATCTCTGAAGATGATAAATATATATATGAACCAATAGGAGGAGGAAAAATAGAATTTAAAAGCAACATAATTCATATAAATGGAGAATCAACAATTTATGGTCCATGTGACCATGAATTAACAGGTAAAATATTAGAAAAATATTTCCCAAAAGAAAAATATACAATAACCTATTAAAAAAACCTAAAATAATAATTTAAAAAAAAACAAAGAAATCAAAAAAATCAAATAAAAAAAATAAATAAAAAAAAAATAAAAAAATAAAAAAAAAATCAAAATATCAAATCCATAATCTAATATTAAATTTTAAAAAAAAATAAATTTATTTTCTTCCTAAAGTATCAATATCCCAAGGAGAATCCCCATAATTATCAACAAGTTTTAAAAGACCTTTATCAGTAAGTTCTAAATGAAAAGGAGGAGCAAAACCACTTTTATACCCAGTATCATAAATACAAGAACCATTTCCATCAATAACTTTCATTCCATCAATATTAGCAATAATAGAATAAGGAGGAATAGCATTTCCTTTTAAAACATGATCAGGATAAAATTCTTTAATTTTTTTATCTTTTCCATTTCTTCCATTTAAATAAACACAAATTCCACCATCACTTTGAATAAGAGCATAATAATCACTATTATTAGAATAAATTTTATATTCTTGAATTAATATATAATTAAATTTTTTATATCTATTTTGACTATCATAAATAGGTTTATTATTACTATCAATTAATATAAAAATACCATCTTCAGTTAATATAGTATTATAAGGAGCTTTTCCTCTATCTCTAGTATTACTTTCCCAAACAATAGAATTATCTTTTTTAACTATAATAATATTTCCATCCTCCTTTACTATTAAAGAATAAGGTCCTCTTTCTGGATCAGAATATTTACCAAAAACTGTATAAGCTTGAACTCCTTTTTTTATTTTTTCTCTATCTTTTATACTAAATATTATTCCTAATCCATTTTCTATTCTTAATGCTTTTTGACCTGATAAAGAGTACATTTCATTATTATTTGTTAATACAATTTGAAATTCTTTTTTTAATCCAAATACTTTTTGTTTTATTCCTATTGATGATATTAATTCTAATCCTTGTTTTATGATATTTAAATCAGTTAATGTATATCCTAATGGAACATTTTCATATATATAATGACAATCTTCCCAAAATAATATTCTAGAACATTTTCTTTTTCTTACTCTTTCATATTTTGGAATTAATTCACTTTTTGTTATATCTTCTACTATTGTAAATATAATTTTATCATTTATTCTTTTTCCAACACCAAAAAATCTATATAATATTGAATTTCCTTTAATTAATTTTTCATCTATTTGACTATAACCTACAACACCTTTTAAATAATATACTTTTTTAAATGCTTGAAGAACTTCATTTGGAAAACCATATTTTCTTTGAATTATATTTAAATCTCCTATTGGAACTGAATCTACTATTATAATTGCTGTTGATGTTGGATTTCTTAAATATGGTAATTCATTTCTGGGAAAATCATTTGGTATTGATTTTAAATTATCTTTCAATACTTCTATCATTTTTTCTCTTTCTTTTTTCATATTAAAAGAATCGAAAGATAATACAATTTGGATTATTAATTCTAGGAATAATAGTTTTTGGATATTTAACATTTTCTTTATTTATTATTAAATTTTTTTTTTTTCTGTTTTGTTTTATTTTTTTTAATTTTTTTTTTTATTATTTTAATTTAATTTTAATATAATATTTTTAGTTATTTTGAAATAAGGAAGTTATATTGTCTTGGATATCAGAATCATTTGCTTTTTCTTTTCTTAATATGAATAATAGAATTCCTGAACACAATAAAATTCCAAATAAAATAATAACAAAAAGCCACCATTTTGGATTTTTATAAGAAATTATTAAATCTTTTTTATCAGAATATAAAATAGTTTTATTTCTTTCAAAGTCATAAATTAATTGTAAATTCTCTATTAAATTTCCATGAAAAATTAAACGGTCTATCTTATTAATAACTAAATTTAATTTATTAAATCTAATTCCATTCATTCCAAAAATTAAATAACCTATTTTATTCTTTGATTCACAAGTTCTATTCTCACAAATAAATCCATTTAATAATAAAAAATTTTTAATTTCTAATATAACTTTTTCAGGACCTTCTAAAACATCTTTATTATATAAATTAGTATAATCAAATTCTGTTATTAATTTAATATCTTTTTCTTTTACATTTTTAAAATCATTTGATGAATTTGCAATTATTATTTTTTCAAGGATACATCCTAATAAATTGTCTTTTTTTATTATCATTTCACAAATATCATAAGATTCAAATTGTTTATCATCATATTTTTCACCAATAATAATATTCAAACTTTTATTATTTAATTGAAATGAAAAAGTTTTAGATGAAATATTCTTTTCAAAATAATTAATTAAAAATTGAGGAGTAAAATGAATTAATCCAGCATTTCCTTCTATATTAATATCATAAATAAATTCAATTTCTTTTTCAAATGTTTCATTTATTATTATTTTATCTTTATAAACACTTCCATTTATTAAAGATGATAAATTATAATAATATGATTCATTTTTATTTTGTTTTTTATCTTCAGATGGTTTATAATCAATATCTTTACAAAAATTGTTAGATGAAATTAACATATTAATTGAAGAATTTAATAAAGTAGAAACAAACATTACATTTATTTCTTTATTTCCAATTTTTAATGGAATTAATGGATAATGTGAAAAATTATTTATTTCAAAAGAAAAATAAATAATTTTATCATCTGTTTTTATCAATAAAACATAAAACTAATAAAAAAAAATATAACTCTAAATTAAACATTTTAATAAATTCAAATAAATATTTAATTAATTAATTAAGAAATTTATCTCCTAATGTTATAATAGATTTATCTATAGGATCTTTTTCTTCATTTTCTAATAAATAAAAAATAAAAGCTCCAATAATAACAACAAAAAAAAGTAAAAATAAAACCCAATATTTCCAAGATGTAGTTGTAAGATCATCAAACATTAAATCTTTATTATTAGTATGTAAAATAATTTCTTTTTTTTCATTATCAATAATAAAATTTAAATCCTGAATAGTTTTTAAACCAAAATATAAATGATCAATATTTTCATTTAATTCTTTTATCATTAATGAAGAAAATGTTATTCCTTTATTTCCAAAAACAAAAATAGCAGTTTTATTAGTTTTAGAATAACAATTTATTATATATGAGCCATTTATACAAATAAAAGAATTGTTTGTTTCTAATACTTCTATAATATAAGAAATTTGTTTTTTATTTCCTATTAAATAATTTTCATTTCCTGGATATGGATTATAAAATTCTGTTAACATTGAAATATTAAAAGTCTTTTTTAATACTATTTTTCCATTTTTTAAATCTTCAGATGAATTACCTATAATAATTTTTTGTAAATAACATCCGAAAGAATTAGTTACCATTTTACATTTATCATAATAATTCAAATTCTTAATATTATATTTTGAACCAATGTTTACATCTAAAAACAAATTATTTGATTTATTTATTTTTGAAAATGATATAATTTGATTTGAAATTTTTTTATTGTTTTGTAAAATCCTTAAAGTACTTTGACTTAAAATGAAAATTGCATCTATTTTAAATTTAATTTTTTTGAATAAAATAAATTCCATTTCACCTAATGTTGTATTATTTGTAGTCATTGAATCTACATATACTTTACTAGTAATTTTTTTTTCACTGAATTTATTTAATTTAATTGTTCTATTTTGATTTCGAGATTTAGTTTTATTAATGTTAATTTTTTGATGATCAATTACAAAAAAAATATTTGTTTTGAATGAAGTATTACAAAAAAGATAAGAATGAATTTCTTTTTGTCCAACTGTCAAATTAAATTGTAATGAAATATTTTCCTTATCGAAATTATTATTATCAAGAATTGGCATAGTTAATGATATTGATTTTTCATCATTTTTGATTTGAGAATAAGAAAATAAAAATAAGGTAAATAATAAACATTTGTTCATTAAAAATAAAATTATTTTATAAAAAAAAATATATTTATTTTTTATATATTATCTTTCTTATTCGAATTTATTTAATTTATGAATAATCAAAAAGAAAATATGGGGATTGGGGATTGGGGATTGGG